>PPHD01021785.1:0-13113 GCA_002909625.1 Bambusicola thoracicus | reverse complement strand
CTTGGTTCCTGTCTTCTAAATAAAAGCAGAAAGACAGTAAAGAAATTTTCACCTCATTGATTGTAGATCTAGAATTGTTTTTAGCAAGTTGATCATCTCCTTTGGAGAGCACCCGAAAAAGCACCCTCTGGGGAAAAATAAATGGTGTGCAGGACATTATGTACCTATTGTCCCCACCTCCAAAGTCCCAGAGGTGCTTGCTCTCCCAGAACTCTTTCTTGTGTCTCTCTAAGGTAACTTCAAGTTTTACCATGTCCTCAAATTGATATCAGTGAGGTGAGAATGAGGCTCTAAATGAGTCTGCACTGAATGTGGGAATGAGCATCAAGCAAGGCTAAGAGCATCACTGAGAAGTACAGTGGGAGGGAGAGGTTATGTGCAGCATGAGAATGGAATTGATGTGCTTGCTTGTGTTTGCTTTATTGGCAAGATAAAACAAAAATCAGTTACCTTAAATTCCTGACTGACTTGTTGTGCTTTCAGAAGGCGGATCTGCTCACCTGTGCCTTGTTCTTTCAGGTTAGCAAATTGAAACGCCACATTCGTTCTCACACTGGAGAGCGTCCGTTCCAGTGCAGCTTGTGCAGCTATGCCAGCAGGGATACTTACAAACTGAAGAGGCACATGAGGACCCACTCTGGTATTGTTGACATGTTTTTTGTTTTGGTGGCTTCCATGTTTTGGTGTCAGAGAGCTGAAACTGTGTAATATATGCTGGCACTCTTAATTGGCAGAATATTTCTTGTATTTCATGTAAAACCTTTATCACAGTTTGTAGCTGAAAAATGTGCACCGTAATTTCTAAGCATCAGTAAATACATAAGCCAACAGGAATTACTACCCTGAGAAGTGAGCTTGGAGGATTCCAGTTTCACTGTGAGGTGATAAAATACAGCCACTTGTAGTAAACAAAGAAGAAATTTCTTTCCTTATTAGTGTTCCAGTTGAAGATGAGCTGTTTTCAGTTTCATGCTCAGCATAGTAGCAGAAGCATCTCATGCGTGTAGGGCATAAAGATCCTCAATTTTTTCTTTGATGGAAGTAACAATTGTGTTTAGCACAGAGTGTTCGCTGGAATGCCAGGTTGATTATATGGCTAAAGTTGAAGCGGGGGGGGAAAATTGCACTTGTAATTTGAGTGTTCAAAAGCCCTACCCCCCAGAAAATGTGCATCTGCTTGCTGTCTTCTGGCAGCCTGCAGATAGGTCCTCCCTGCACTTCCTCCAAGTAAGGATATGAATTTAACTGCTGTGCTTAAAGGGTAGACTTGAGCTTCTTTGTAGAAAGATGCATACAAGAACAAAAAGTTCTAGAGAAAGAGACACTGAGTTACTATTTCTACCTTCTGTCTACTGCAAGTTTCTGAGAGCTTGGGGCTTCTTGGTTAGATTTTATTTCAGTGTAAGTACTTGTGCTATTTCTTTTCCTTCTGCTACTGTAGGAGAGAAGCCATATGAATGTTACATCTGCCATGCTCGCTTCACTCAAAGTGGTACCATGAAGATGCACATTCTGCAGAAGCACACGGAGAACGTGGCCAAATTTCACTGTCCTCACTGTGATACTGTTATAGCGAGAAAGAGTGACTTGGGTACGTACCTCACAAATGTGCTCATTTGTTCCAAGCACTGCAGAAACCTTTTCCCCAAATTAGGGTGCATTTGACCCAACTGCTGTCTGCTTTTTAACTTAACTGCTCTGGTAACTATGCAAAATGAAGCACAGGCTTAGACGTGGGGCTTGTAATACATGCTTAGCTTCTCGTAATTGCTGCAGACTGAGATTTTTCTTTCTTTTAATTATTTGAAAGTGTAGGATGCATTCCAAGCATACAAGGCAAGTTGCTATTTTCAGGCCCATAGGTGGGGACTGAAAGCGCCTCTTAGACACGAGGCATTTATTCAGGCTAGCATGTGGATTAGGTCTGAGAAACCAAAGGTCAATTGACTTGACCTCCTGCATATTGGAGGCCGTTATATTTATCCACGTGCATGTTCACCCAGCTGATGGGCTTGAATGTGAACAAATACTTTCATTTTCCAGGAAGTGGAGCTGTGTGCTACAGACAGAATAGGAGAGACAGAATTGCCACAAAAGCCCCGAGTCCTTGCAGTAGAGAGTGTTATCTAGTGAGCAGTACCCAGTGATTCCAGCAGGCAAGCTCTCTGATGTACAAGAAGGTGAAAAATAATGTCAGCCCAGAGCAGCTGAGAAGGAAGAAGCCACCATTTGGCAGAACTTTCAGTCTGTAAGCAAAATACCAACCACGTAATGGAAAGGCGGGCTGCCTTCCAACTAAAATGAATGTGGAGTGCTACAAGGAGGGGTGGCAGCCAACTGATGTCAGGTGTCTACCAGAGCAATCGGAACTGATTTACAACAGAGGGAAAAAAAACCTGATGTTAGCTATGAAGAATGTTTTTTCTAATGACGCTTTAGTCTACAACAGGCTGTTTTGTGCAGCTGTGGTATGCTCTCAGTTGGAGTGATTTGAAGAAATGACTAAAACCTCTGCTGGGGATTATCTGCTGGTGTCCCTATTGCCTTCTAGCCCTGTCACTCTGACTTCTAATCCTGCAGAAAATCCTGTTTCTGAATGTTATTACCTGGCTTCTGACTGAATTCAGGCAATTCACAGTAGAGTAGCCTTATAAGTGGCTTGTGAACTCTTTTACTTCTATAATCTTTGTGTGTTGCATAAGCATTGCTAGCAAAAAAATCACATTGTGCTGTTCTCCTTGTCCTTGTGGATTTATGCTGGCAGAAGCAGACCTGGTGTCCCTGTTGTCTGCTCTGTTTTGAGGCTAACGTACATTGTTTGAAAAATCCATTTAAGGTGCTGCTTTTTTGCATATAATTGGTTAAATTATGTAGCATAACATCAAACCCTTTATCGCTTGGAAGTGCACTGTGCCAACAGAGTGCTGCCAACTACTGAATCTAGAATCTTGTGGCAAAACTTGATGGAGACTTTTCTGTTGTTCAGACAGTGTTGTTCTGGTTGCTTTTATTTGTGAGTCTTACTTCTTTGGTAAAATTCTGAGTTAGTGGTTCACTCTCCTGACTTGAGATGTATGTGGAGGGGTGTAGTGCTAAGGGACTGCGGGCCAGACTTTTCCATGCTTGGAAAACCACAGTGATGAAATCCTCTGATTCTTTGCTCCTAGGTGTTCATTTGCGAAAGCAGCATTCCTACATTGAACAGGGCAAGAAGTGTCGTTACTGTGATGCTGTGTTTCATGAGCGCTATGCCCTCATACAGCATCAAAAGTCTCACAAGAACGAGAAGCGCTTCAAGTGTGACCAGTGTGACTATGCATGCAGACAGGTAAGTTGTGCTGCTGGCACCCCTTGTGAGCTTCAACTCAAACCGTGAGGGAGGAATCTTAGCTGTGAAGTCGATCTGGCTGTCAAGATGAAATCAGCTCTCTCTTTCTGGAGGCAGTGGGTGAAGGAAAGTTCAGTGGCTTTGTCTCTTTGGTGTGGTGCTCACCTGTAGGGAGCTCCCTCTAAAGGGGGTAAGGCACGATGCTGATGTATCTGTTGATAAAGAGTTGGTAGGAGTCCATATGGAATGGGAATAGCTAGGATTGAATGTGCTGTCAGTCAAGATGTACACCCATTCCTGCAGAATCATTTTTTTTCTGATACTGCTCTTAACCCAAAGTTTGGGCTGTTCTTGGCCGCAGATCAGCTCTTTTGTGTCTGTTTGAGTTGTCAGGTTACTTTTCATGTCTTGCTTGTCCCTCAGGAGCGGCACATGGTCATGCATAAACGGACCCATACTGGAGAAAAGCCTTATGCCTGTAGCCATTGTGATAAAACCTTCCGTCAGAAACAGCTCCTTGATATGCACTTCAAACGATACCACGATCCCAACTTTGTCCCTGCTGCCTTTGTGTGTTCCAAGTGTGGTAAAACATTCACTCGCAGGGTAAGGGAATACACTGTTCTGAATTAACATTGTTTTGTTTTGGAGTGGAATGAAGGCTGGTGGGGAGGGGAGGAATAGGAAGGATGACTTCCCCAAAGGGAGGAGTGGTTGAGGTAAAGGGACTGTACTGACACTTTATATAGAGCGCTTGCTTCTTTCTGAGAGGATACCTGATACAGTTAAGAGCTAATGCTGGTGTGTATTAGCGTTAAGATCAAAAGCAATGTGAAAATTCAACTTCATTCATAAAAGTTATTGAAATAAACTAGTCATCTTCACTGATTATTCTTCCTTTATTAAGAAAAAAAAACAAAACAAGAATACACACAAAAAACACAACAAGGTTATCGAAAATATGTTTATAAACATAGGGCCAGAGTGCTTAATCTCAATTTCAATGTATGCATTGTTTGTTTTCTTTCCCCTTCTTCCATGGAGTAGAACACAATGGCCAGACATGCTGATAACTGCTCTGGCCTAGATGGTGGGGAAGGAGAGAATGGAGGAGAGACAAAGAAGGGCAAACGTGGCCGAAAGAGGAAGATGCGCTCTAAGAAAGAAGATTCCTCTGATAGTGGTAAGGAACAGAGCTGCACGTGCTGAGAGCTACGTGCCTGGGATTCACTCTGTTAGCTGTTTGTTCGCCCATTTTGTAGGTTTATTCTGGTAACTGGAAGGCATTCATCTGGTTAGTAAGTAAAAAATAATAACAGTGTATGATCAAGCATAGAGGTGACTGCATAAAAGGGATAGCACGGATTCTGCCATCCTGTCTTCTTCTAAAGGCTGAGTAGCTGGGGGGGAAAAAAACACCACTTGTATTGCTCCTTGCTTGGGCTGCATAGTCCCTGTCCTTCCTGCTCTTGTGTGTTTTCAGCGTCCCAAAAGAAGTGGAGTGTTGCTCTGCTGGGAAATGTCATATGCTCCTGCTTCTCTGCTGCAGGAAAGCATGTGGCATGTCTGAAAAACCAACCCCAGTGTTGAAAGGCTTGGCTGCTTCTGTTAGGAAAGGATGGGAGCATCCATGAGAACGATAGAAAGAGTGCTGGTAAATTCATGGGCTGTTGTGAAAGGCCTGCTGAGCCAATTAAAGGGTCCAGGGGGCTGTTGGTGTCAGGTGGAAGACATATTTTCGCACGTACACTGGTGATGGGAAGATGGCCATTGAGGGGCACCTGGCTTGCCAAGTGCCAAAAGGTGAATTAGGTGCAATTCAAAATAGGGTGGCTACTGTCTACAAGCTTCTTCAGAACAGAGAGGCAAGCTGTTTCTGCAGATAAACTGCTTGCCTTCACTGAGGTATTCCTGGTGAAGGAAAGGAAAAACCATCATATCTTCAGCAAAAAAAATCCAGATGGACTGTAAAGACCAATCAGATCAAAGATGATTCTCCTAAAGTAGTATTGCAGAGTACTCTTTCGTCTGAAGTCCTTTATGTAATTAATGAAGGGATGGATGTAGGTAGAGAATGTGTATCTGAAAATCTTAAGTGACAGACAGGTTTTACAGGAAATTGGACAACTATGGTCAAACTGGTGGTTGTGTAAACCTTGACAGCAGAAACTCTAAGTAATAATAAGTCATTTCTTAAACTCATGTTTCTACAGATATTTGGGAACAGTGTGCTATAGTCCACTGGGTGAGCTATAATATATAAAGTGTGGTTAATTAATAGTTCATGTAAAACATGGCAGGATTTAGGGGACGAAGTAGAACAACCATCTTGATAGAAACTAATTAAAACCAAGTGATTCTGGAGTGTCTGGTTTGTAGGCTTCTAGTGAACTTCTTTAGTTGATAGGAGGGTGGGTGTGGGTTTCAAACAGTTTGTGGGGAAGCTGGTCTGTTAGGTGAGCTGATGAGTGTTATGTGGCTGTGGCTCAGACTCCTTCAGCCTTAGATGAGCTGCCAAGTTTGGGCTGACTTCCTCAGGAGTCATCTGGTGGAGAAGCAATTCACCGGTGTGAGCTGAATAGCAGTAAGAAAGAGGTTCTGTGTTCAGAGAATTAAAGCATTCAGCATTCTTATCTCTTGATCTGCAGCTTCATGGGTTTCTACAGCTTCCACATTTTCTAGAAAATGGTGAGCAAAGCTGTGACAAAACAGGCCCTTGTGATGAGTCACCTTGCTCTCATGCAGGGCATCCTCAGCGTGTTGATAGTGCTAACCATGGTAACTTCAGGGAGTGTTTGGAGCGATTAGCTCAGTTAACAGTATAAAAGCTGCAAGAAGATACAGCGTGCTGTAAGGCTGTTGGATTGGAATCAGTTCCAAAAAGCATTAAGATGGAGGGCTGGATGGGAGCTGCGTGGCTTTAAAATGCACTGTACTGGGCTCCCTTGTCTCAGGAAGGAGGTCCTGGAGAAGATCCTATTGTTCACTGGTTGGTATGTTGCTGTTTGGTGTCGGAAAGCACAATATGTGATCTATAGAACTGTGTTCACCTCTAGTGTTTCAGAACCTCCCAAGTTTTGTGTGGTCTTGTTGCATTCAACTTAAGATTCTGAGTTCTTGGACGTAAGTTCCATTTAGGGAGCTGCCGTCCTGGTTTCCTACTCATTTAAAAGCAACTACGAAAGAGATATGGCACTGTTGTTTTTTGAGGGCTGGGAGACTTGCTTTTGGATCACTCTCGAGTTCTAGAATGTGTCATAGAGACATTGCAGTCACTGCTGCCAGGTGAAGTCAGTTGGAAAATATATCCAGGTGAGACTTCTGGGATCTAATGGTTCCTAACGAGCATGGAACAGCCCAGCAGTCTGTTAATGGGCTCCCCATCCTGCCATTGTCTCTCTGAGCTCCTTCAGAGGAGTTTTTATTGCATAGCCTAACATAGAAATAAAAAAGTAACTTCAGTGGCAGTTCCTTGCCTCTAAGGTGAGGTGACAGACTGGCATCCACATCACCAGCTTCTTGGCAGAGAAAGTTTGCATTTTGTTCTGACTTGACTCCTTATGGCTGAGGATTTGGTGCTTCTTCTCTGTAGGTGGGTATTTCAGTCTTGTTTGAACTGAAGTCTGACTTGATCCAATGCTTCTTTTTAGAGGAAAATGCTGAACCAGATTTGGATGATAATGAAGATGAGGAGGAGACAGCAGTAGAAATTGAGGCTGAACCAGAAGTTGAGCCAGAGGCTCCTGCACCACCTCCCAGTAAGAAGAGGAGAGGGAGACCACCAGGCAAAGCTGCTGCCCAAACAAAGCAATCCCAGCGTAAGTCACTCGTTATGCTGCTTGAACTGCTTTTGTTCTTTGATTGGACCATTCTTATAAGAGATCTGCTCCTCTCAAAGGAACTTATTTAAAATAAACTACAAAATTGCACTTGTCTGTGCTTTGCAAAGGCTGCACCACTGGCTTGAAGTGAATTGCGAGTGTTTTCTGGTCACGAGGAAGCATAGTTGCTTCAGACTATGCAAAAAAGGAGAGGATGTTTTTTCTTCAGCATTATTCTGACACACAGATGTGCAAACTGCACATTTCTTTGTGTGACTGCACAGTTACTGCTTACATAACTTTGTACAATCACTGTGGCATTCTTAGCACAGATGAACGTGCTTCAGGGTTGCGTTTCTGAGTGTGCGGATGGAGCTTCAGCTCTGTAGAGTCCTCTCCTTAAGAAGATAAATCAATAACTGTGCAAAACCTGAGTTAAAAATACTGGGAACAAAGCAGAAAGGGCAAATCCTTTCCTGCAGAGGCTGATAGCTCCCCGGGGGCTTGGCTGTCTGCTCCGTGCTACAGGTGTGGCCTCCGTCCTTCCTGCATAACAGCCTGTAGAAACTTCTCATGCTGAGGCTGTCAGAAGTGTGACTGAACTTCCCTCAGTTTGAAGCTTTGCTTTTCACCATGAGTGAAGAAGGGCTGATCTGATCCACTCCCATGCACTGCTCTTGTCTCATTCGTTGGCTGCTGTGCAAGGTGCATTGTTTGAATATGGTCTTAAAGTTGCAGCGTGCCTACGTTTGTACTGGTAGCACAGCTTCACGCAGGGGTGAGGAAGTTCTTTACTTATGAGAGTGGTGAGGTGCTGGAACAGCTGCCCAGAGAGGCTGTGGATGCCCCATCCATCCCTGGAGGTATTGAAGGCCAGGTTGGATGGGGCCCTGGGCAGCCTGGGCTGGTATTGAATGAGGTGGTTGGTGGCCCTGCCTGTGGCGGCGGGGGGGGCTTGGAGCTTCATGATCCTTGAGGTCCCTGCCAACCCAAACCATTGTATTATTCTGTGGAATGGAGGGTTTGTAGATGAGTGAAGTGGCTTGAATCACTCTCCCCTGAAGTGGGAGCGCCTTCATTATGGGTCTCGCCTTCTTTTTCCATGCAAAAGTCCTAAGTATGTACTGAGAAATCATCTGATGAGAGCAACTCTGGAACTGGCTAAAAAGCTGTTGTTTTTTTCTCTCCCCCTTTGTTTTCTGCCCCTCCAGCTGCAGCAATCATTCAGGTTGAAGACCAGAACACTGGTGAAATCGAAAACATTATAGTTGAAGTAAAGAAAGAACCTGATGCGGAAACAGTAGAGGAGGAGGAGGAAGCTCAGCCTGCTGTAGTGGAAGCTCCAAACGGAGACCTCACTCCTGAGATGATTCTCAGCATGATGGACCGGTGATGGAGGAAGACCACGCCGGATGACTGAACTGGCCTGGGCTGTGTTTAAGCGGCTCAAATCTATTTTTCCTTTTACCTTTTTTTTTTTTTCTTGGCTTTGGGAAATGCATCATTTTAGACCATTTTACCAAACATACTGGGAAATAAAACTTCAAAATGATGTTAGAATGTGATTTAACTAGAACTTGCTGTTTTATGTTAGCATTACAGGATCATGGAACGTTAGGAAATGCTTCGGAGTCCATGAGGGTTTCCCATGAGGCGCTTGATTAGGATTGTTCTGAGCTGCATTGTAAATGGGGTCCTCGGATGGCCAGCTTTACGTGCAACGAGTTTTATGACACGCAAGTGGAAGCCTTGACTAGAGTATGTGGTAAACCACTCCGGACTTTGCCCTTCCAGTTCCCAGAGTCCTTGAGCCTCCTTCTCTCAGTAGTGTTTTTAACTGTAAATGCAGACTTGGGAGGGTTCTAGACTTTTTAAATGTTTTTTGCTTTCCCCCCACTGACTAGCTCTGGTTCTCCAAGTCGGCTGCACACGGTAGTTTTGGCATGCTCCAACTGGTTTCTGTCCTTCATATGCTTTGCTTTCTGCAAAGCATTTCTGTAATGGTCAAGCTTGTAAATAACTTTTTTTTTTATTTTACATTTTAATCTTTTTTCCATTAATTAAGAGGTATGCAAAAATACAGTTGAAATAAAGCCCCGGTATTTTAATTCCTTTCGAACTAAGCGATAAAGAGGATCCATAGTGTAAATGTTGGAAAAGCCGTCGGTAACTGATCACGTAGAGGAGAAGTGTACCCAATGCTATTGCTTGTGGAGCAGCAGAGCCCCGCAGGCGAAAGCTGGTTTTGAAGCACACGAGACCAGCGTCGGAAACGTGTAAGGAACCTTCTGTTTGAGTTATAACCTCACGACTGCGTTTTCTTTGCTCTATCTTGTAGTTGTATTTTGTGTTTATGAATCCTTTGTTAAGACAGAAGTGGCCATTTTGAAGTGGGTCACTGCAGCCCTCAAAAACCTGGGCCAGGAAATTTTAATAGGTCAGTAATTACACCATTTTGGATCTCTAATAAAGACAAAAGGAATAATGTGAAATACAAACGATGCCTGTATATGAAACTGTCACATGTTAAAATATGTAAGCTTTTTATAGAGCCTCAGTCTTGCTGATTTCCAACAAATTTTTCTTCTATGTATTGCTTTTAAGAGAGCTATCGGTTTAGCTATCAGACTCTAGGTTGATGCATTTTTGTACTTAGCTGTACTGTGTGATATTTTTCATTATTTTAGGAAGCCAACATGGAAAAAAAAAAAATACTGTTATAAAATATGTAATGGGGTTTGAAAGCTGGGAAGGAGAATATACTGCTGTACAGCTAATAAATAATAATGGATTAACGCGTGTGCTCGCTGCCTGCTTTCTTTGGGCTGCACAGCCCCTCCCAGAAGGATGCTGCAGGACAATGGGAGCAGGGAGCAGCTGTTGCTGTGCTGCTGGTTCTGCTCGCCTTGTGGGTGTTCCTCCCCCCACCGAGCCCTGAGTGCAGGGTGGTGGAATTAAATCATGATGTGCTGTCAGCCGCAGGTGGTAGCGTGTGGATAACTGGTTGTTGCGTAGGCAGTGTGCTCGGTTACCTTACAGCAGCCCTGTTGTGTTCCAGGGGAGAGGGCAGCCAAGAGGAGACTTGAAAGGTGCTGGACTGACTTCTCACTCAGTTGGTGGTGGCTCTGGGGTGACCTTATAGCAGCCCAGCTGAGGGTGTGGTGTGGATGGGAGCAGTACCTGTGACCATCCTTCACCCATCTGCTGCCTCGTGCCTTGCTGGCTGACCTGGTTTCTGTGTGTGTGCTCACTAAGCGTGCCTTGCTTTTCCATTCAGTTGAGCTGGGTCTCCTGCCTTGGGCACCTGATCCCAACTGCTGGGAGCTTCTAGACTCAGAGGGACTGATTCCTCCCATGTTACAGCTGAGGGTGTCAGACCGAGGCATAAAGAGTATCAACCATGGCTTTTCTTTTGCTTCCATGGGAGAAAAACTAATGACCTATTCTACTCTTGTCCTCATAAGGCTTCTGGAGCAGGAAGGGCTGCAGCTAAGAGAAGGCCAGACTGCTGCTTAACGGAGCAGGACGTGGAAAACGTGGGAGAGAGATCAAGGTATTCAGTGATGCTCTTATCTTGTTGCTTGGTGACCTCCCAGAGCCCAAACCTAATGGCAGCCTGAAGGACACATCTGAGTGTGCTGAGGGAAACCATTGTGAGGCTGTGGTCCGTCAGCTTTGAAACCCGGTGACCTGAGGAGGTTTGTGACACCTGGAAGAAGACCCTGCCTGTCTTCAGGAAGGGTAAGATATGGGGAACTACAGTCAGATCACACTCCGTTTTGTTCCTGAGAGCCAGTAAGCCTGCTGTCCTGTAGTCCTGGAAAAGCCATAGATCCAGACAGGACCACCCTGGGCTGGGTATGGCTGCTGCCCTTCCTTTTCCCGAGGTGATGAGGCTCTTGGGAAGGCTTCTGGTGCAGAGCTGCCATGTGTCGTGGTTGGGCTTTGGAGGCAGCCATCCCCGCGGGGGCATTGCTTCCTGCCTTCACTTCTGTGCTTAAGGTTTGTTTCAAAAACGCTGTGACCCACAGCACCGCTCCGGTGGTGTCTGCTGAGCCAGCGCTGGGAAACGTTGGGTCTGAAGTCCTACAGCTCTGCTCCATCCTGCAGTGCTTCCATGATGGAGACTGCATGGAGCCTTCCCTGGGAAAGCAGAGCGCCCTCTGCATTGCTCCAAAGAGGCAATCCTGCTTTTTGGGGTGCCAGCTATGGCTGGCCGAGGGGCACTGCAGTGTGATGAGCACCAACGCCTGTCTACATCAACAGTCCCTCCAGGTGCCCAACACCAGCAGAAGGAGCTGGTTGACTTCCCCCATGTTGGGAGCGGCTCTTCTCTCTCTCCCCGCTCACCTCCATCCACCAAAGCAGAAATACGTTCCCAAAACCAGTCCCTCGGTAGGGCAAGAGGACACCAGCGAGCCTCCAAGCTTGAAGATATGCTGCTCATGACCCCCTTGGAAAGCTCGAAGATGCTCTCAGGGTCTCGCGAGTGCTGCGTGGGCTGCAGGCTCCGTCGCTCTCATCTCTCATCTCTTGCTGGCTGGGTAAATCTTGCCTGACGGGGCAGGAAGAGGCACCGAGTGCAGCGAGGGGGAGGAGGTGCTGCCGGTTGGTAACCTCAGTGCTTCCTCCCGGCACTGAGCAGGGGCTGTGCTGGAGGATGCTGCCCTGACCCTGCTGCTCGCCCCGCCATGGCCGTGTCCCCCGGGGGGATCCCTGCTGAGTTGCAAGGTAAGCGATGCCGTGCTGTGTGGGTGCCCGTTGGTGCAGGGCCTCCTTGAGCCCGTGGCTGCGCTGGGGCTGGCAGAGCTTTGAGCTCCTCGTGGCCCGCGGCCACATCTTAGGGAGTTCTGAGCAGGTTTGCTCTTGCTCGCCATGCCCGCTTGTTGAGGACGCTGCTGGGACCAAAAGTGTCTCCAGAAAGCTAGGCTGGAACCTCAAGGATGTATGTGGTTCTGTGCAGCTCCTGCTGACCATCGGGGTTTGCTGGTGGTGGGGTGTCCAGGTGGGCAGGGAGGGCTGCAGAAGAGATGGTGCAATAGGGACCTATATGCTCTGCTTTTGGCCCTCCTTGGGTGCTAACCAAGATAGCAGAGCCCCCGTGGGCACACAAATAGAAACCCACCCCCGTGGTATGGGTGTGCAGAGATGGGGCTGGGTGAAACCGTGCAGTGCAGGGATGCGGAAATCCAAGCAAGAGCTTTGACAGAGGAGCTCTGGGTGCAGGAGCTCTGCCAGCAGCACGGCTCAGTGTCACCAGCACGGCTCTGGCTGCTTTGCATGGGAACAGGCAGTTGTGCTTGCGGTGGTGCCATCCTCCTCTGAGCAACAGAGGCAAGGATTGCAAACGAAACGGGGTCAGCACATGTGGTGACTGATGTACGTCGTGGCCAAGGGGGTTTCCAAAGGAATGTGTGGGGAGAACTCAATCCTGGATGTCCCATAGGGAGGGCAGGTCTCAGCTGGACGGGATCAGTATAGGACAGTGTGGTGCTGCATCCCACTGGTGATCAGGGATGGTTTGGTGGGGTTATGGCCCCTCTGGAAGGACGCAGTGGAGCTGCTGCTGTGGGTCAGGGGAGCTGGATGGCAATGGTGTGTGCGTGCCCTCGGTGCTGCTTCCTGGCATGGGAGGGAAGAGGATTGCTATGGGCACACAGGGCTCAGCCATAGGGGAGTAACCCTGACACCGATCCTTACAGAGGGCATTGCCGCCTCCCTGGGGGCAAAGCAGATCCTCCTGCTCAAGAGCGTGCAGCTGCAGGTGAAATCCAAGTACGACGACTTCATTTTGGTAGGTGCAGAGTCCTGTGCGGCGTCCCTTTGCAGTTAGCCTGGAACAGGGCCCAAAATCCATGTGGGGGAGACCCCAGCACAGCACCCCGCTTTCTGCCCTGGCCCTACTGCAGGCTGCATCATTTGCATTCGGTGTTCACCCCGCTCCCATCACACTGATTTCCCCCT
>PPHD01021784.1:0-13113 GCA_002909625.1 Bambusicola thoracicus | reverse complement strand
CGCTGCGCTGGAGGGCAGCAGGGAGCAGGGCAGGCTGCGTTTGACCCCAGGTTTTCTGCTTATTACGGGACGGAGTACCTGCTTCTTTAAATCTGGTTTATTTGTGGTTGCTGCTCTGTTTTGTAAGCAAGGATTTTAACGCCCTCTGAGGGTAATTAATGTCAAAACCTAATTGACTGGCAACGTTTTTTTTGCCGGCACTTAGTCGCGTGCTGCCATCGAGCGTGGCGCAGCGTTGGCTGTGCCTTCCCTTGGGCCCCAAAGCGTGCACCATTGGAGTAACTGTCCTCTGAAAGTCATCCTGGCCAGGGCTGACCGCGTGTAGAAGTCCGTATGTGATACCACTTCTGTCTAGAGCAGAACAGATGTAGCAGACTTCAGCTCCCTGATGATATTTGGCATTACGTTGCTCGAGCAGGAGCTCAGTGTTTCTTCTAACACCGTGTGCAGCCAGTGTTCCTATATTTCAAGAGCTAGCCGTGGAAAAAGGATGTCCTTTTCCTGAATCGTTTTGTATAGCCGTGCTTTATGCTTTGGGGAAAGAACCTCAAATGACTCATACTTTTGTTTGAGATTTTTAGTAGGGTTTTTTTTTTGTTGTTGTTTTTTTTAATTGGAAACTTTACGCAACTTCCTTGGCTGCTGGCCAGTGGCTTTGTTTGCTCCAGCCTGGTGCTTGGTCTGCTACTGCCTGTTACCATCAGCTCTGCGGGTGGAGGGCTCCGGGTTACAAGTCCCGGAGGATCCTTTTAAAGCCTTGCGGAGGGAGAAGGGATTCACGTGCCAGGCAAATCTGAGCCTTCTCCATTGGAGCGTACGGATGTTGAAGGACTGGGATGATTTGGTGAGCGCTTGCTCAGCCCCTGCGGAGGGCACAGAGGAGGGCTTGGGGTGCCTTGCCTTGTTGCAGAGCCGTCGAGCTGATGGTAACCGAGGTGAAAGGCCTTAAGTATTAACGTGGAGGAGGAGTGAATGAAAATTGTGAAGACAGGTTCAAAAACTCTGAGGACTCAGGGAAAATGGCTTGGAAATACTTAGTTCCGGGCTTTATGTAAACAGTGGTGAGGGCAGTGCTCCTGTGGAGCCTCTTGCACGCCTGTTGAACAGAAACAAGAGTGGAGAAAATTGCTGCCATGCATAACACAGAGTTTTTGGGGTTCTTTCCCCCTTGTCTGCCCGTTTTCTATGGACTTCCTGCAGACCGTGCTGAAGGACAGGTATTCCAATGAATTGTAACCTGGATGCTGGGATGGTTTTTGTACTCTTAGGCCGAAGGCAGGGCGCATTGTTCAGAGAATGGTTAACCAAATCCACACCTGCGGTTCTGGTTGTGTGCAAATGATGGGCGAGAAACGCAACTTGAATAGCATCGACTTTAAGTCCTATTGGGTGCATCTTGGCTTTGCCCTCTCCTTAGAGTGACGCAGGAGAGAGCCTCGTAAGCACTCCCTGTCACGCTTGTGTCGATACGTTGCCTTCAGGAGATGTTGTTTGAGGAAAGCCAACCCCATTGGCAGCACTCGGGTTGGTTTTCCTCGCGGGTGATCCTTCTGATTTATCCCGATAGCCGTTAATGGATTCAGTCGGGTGACCATTGATACTGTAAGCCCGGTTTAACCTCGGTCCAAAACCAAACCCTGAGCTGCTGGTTGCGCATCTATATGTAGAAGGTGACTTCGTTCCAGGCTTCGTGCCCCTGGGTGGTGTTGGTGCTCTTTGAAGTCCGGGTAGAATATTCAGCAAGGCTTTGTCGTCCCGTGTGATGTAAGGAGGGGGGAAATCTGTTGTATGCATTTGTATGGGATAACGTTTCCTTTCCTCCTGCAAGCAAAGCTGGCGGACCGCAGAGGACAACCACGTGGGATAGCGAGCTCGAATGGACCTTTGGGAAGAGAAGCTGTGGCTCGTGTGGCATTGACACGGCCCTCTTGGTGGAAGAAAGCTTATCTGTTTAGTATTTGTGCATTTTACTAAAAATGGCAGCTTTAAACAAACAAACAAAAGTTGTGTATCTGCTATTGTGATGCCAATGGCCGTGTTTTAAGTGGAAAAAAAAAAAAAAATGACCTCTTTGCTTTGTGCTGTGTACACAAGATTGCTGGGAAAGTAAAGGAATACCCTTTTTATGGCTCACACAGCTTCCCGTAGCTGTCACTCAAACACGCGCTCACAGTTGAGCTGATTTTGTTTCATTCTAAATAAATTGTTTCTTTTGAGGAAAAAAAAAAAAATAATGGTTTTTCTGCCTGGGAGTGAATTGACGACAAACGTTTGACCCCTTTGTTTGCAGCGGAGGGGTTCTTTGCTGCTGCTGCTGCTGCTGCTGCTGCTCGGTGGCTGAGCCGACGCTCGCGGCTCTTGTGCAAAGAAGCGGGGAGAACGGAGCTTTTGCATTGACCGGCGTGTTTTACCTGCTCGGAAGGACCCGGCATCACCCTTTGGTTGGCAGCAATGGGGTTTTGCTCGCTGCTTCACTCCTCAGCCGTACGAGGAAGCGGTGCTGATGCTGGCATGCAAGAAGCAGGGGAGCGGCGCCCCGCAGCACAACGGTGCCCGAGGCCGGGGCCTGGAAGAGCCGGAGTCGCTGAAGGTTGCGGTGCTGATCGGTTTCGTTCACCTCGCTCGTTTGGGGCTTTTTAGTTTCCCGTTTTGATTTTCATTACTTTTTATTTTGAATCTTTTTTAAGTTCGAAGAGAGAGAGGAGGAGGAAAAAAATATATATATGTATATCTAAGCTTGAGAGCGCGTTGAAATCTTGCACGTAAAACCTTTGCAAAGAGAAGTGAGGCGTTGGATGGCGTTTAGATGCCGTTAATAAAGCCCGTCCTGCCGCACGCTGAGCCTCTCCTCCACCTGCGGGCCCTTTGCAGCCGTCCCTTTGCAGCAGTTGCGTGGCGCTGGGTGTAGCTCGGAACGGACGACGAGTCGGTGGTGGTAATTTAAAACCTTTGTGTCGGTGTCAGTGCCGTTTTCGGAGCCGATTCCACCTGCCTCGGATGTGCATGCGCCCCCATGGCGGCCCGGGGGGCCGCTGCGCGTTTGCTTGCGGTCGAGCACGCTGCGCTGTGCGATGGTGAGAGGAGGACGGAGGCGGCCCGCCGCGTTTGGCTGCTGTGGTTGTGCCTTCCCCTGGCCTGGGCTCCGCGTTCGCCGCAGGAGACTTCGGGGCACGGTTTGACCATCAGCTGGGATGGAGAGGAAGCCGCCGCCGCATCGCTGGCTAAAGAAACCTCTGGTGTGACGCGCGGATGGAGACGCCTCGAAACGCAAGGCTGCCCCGATTGCTTTGACGTCCTTTCGCCTCCCGTGGATAACCGACCTGCTGCTGTCCTGGGGCCATACAGGAGCGCTGCTGGGCTGCAGGGCCTCCCAGATGCCGTTCCCGGGGCACAGAGCTGTGCGAATCCCCAACCAGGTAAGGGGGTCGAGAGCTTGGACTGAACTGTGATGTGAAAAGAGCTGGTCTTGTTGTTTGCCTGCTGTTTTTTGCTTCTCCAGCCTCGGGTGCCTACTCACCTGTACGAATGGGTTTTGGGGATGAGCCCTGGGACGCTTTGGGGTTCTCCTGTTTGATGCTGGGAGGTTTCCGTGCCCACGGAGTGGGTTTTCAGTGTGGGAAAGCAGAGCTGACGTTCTGACTTTGTGAGCTGACCCCCCCGGGGTGCTGTCTGTACTCGGGGCGCGCAGCTCAGGCAGAGCTGTGTGTGCGTATGGGCTGCCAGCGTGAGCATCTACATGAATCTGCTGTCAATGAGAGCACTTTTAGGTACCACCAACGAGGTTTCCGACCTTGCTGACGCGGTGCGAGTCCCGAGCTGAGGTTTTCTTCCAGCACTTGGTGTTTGGGGTTAAGATTCGTGTGTGTGTGTATCCAGATGGGCTGTGAGCTGCGTTGTGCCGGGACCCGAAGCGTTGCACACCTCTGGCTGTGCCCATCCGCCTGCCCCGCTGCTGCTCGCTGTGGTCCTTCGCACGTTCTGTGTCTGGAGGCCCTATAGGGCGGCTCTGTAACGTGACGTTGGTTGCTCATAGAGGGGATGCTGCAGCTGCCGGGTGGACCCCGGCTTTCCTTGATTGCCCTGTGTGCACCGTGCTAATTTGGCTAATGAGACTTCGGGCAGGCAGTCAGGGGAAGGTGGATTTGTAAAGAGAAGCACCGAATGAAGCGCGCTGCGAGCGGATCAGAGCGGGCAGCAGCTCCGTGCATTCACACCTCTCTCCCTCTCCCAAATGGTGCTTTTCCCAGCCTCAGCTGAATGAATCACTTTCAAACATCAGACGGCCCAGCTCCTGCTCTGGGCTGATAACGAGCTCGCTCTGCACTGAAATGCCAAATGCTCTCTGAGGATACGCTCTCACCACGTGTCTGCCCTCGCAGAAGGGAAAGGAGTGGGAAGCGTCGTGGCTCTGGGTTGGCTGCAGGGCTCTGCTTTGGGGGCTGGGAGATGGGGCTGTGCAGGGTGAGGTGGAAGAAACCCCTCTCCTGTTTTGCACATCCTCCTCCAGCATTGCAGTAGGGCTGTGCGGGTGCTGAGCTGAGCTCCAGGTCAATTGTGGGTGATGGATATTTGGTCCTCTCGTTTCCCTGCCTTGACCTTCATAGCTAGCTGTGCAGTCGGATCTGAGGATCAGCCCGTAGCTTTTCAGCTGGCTCCAGTATTTCCTGTCCCCAGACACAGGGAAGGATCGGTCAGCAGTGCATCCTGCCCCACGCTGGCACCTTTCCCTGCAGTGCAATGGGGATGGTGGGGAGCAGCTCCTCCTGCATGACACTGCTGTGTTCTGAGCCTGCTGAACTAGGAGCCCTGGGGGCACGGGCAGGGAGCTGCTGTTCCACTGCCATGTGTGGCCGCTGCCTGGAGCACTTGGGCTCATCCCTGGTGCTGCTCCTCTCCCCGCTCCCTATCTCTCTCCCTGAGGCACTGAAAGCAGTGCAGACACGTTCCCAGCTGTCACAGGGCCGGTGATAAATACCTTTGCTCTTCCTCGTGGCCTTTGCTTCCTCCTCTGGGGTTTTCTTCCCCTGCTCCACTGAGGGCTCAGGATGGGTCCCTGCGGGGTGCTGGGTGTGCAGGCACCTCCTGGCCCTATCTCAGCCACGTGAGAGATATCTACAGGGGAGGGAGCTCAGAAGCTCAGGAGGCAAAGTCTGCATCTCTCCAGAGTGGGGACTTTGGTCCATTAATTACTTCCCCAATTGCTGGTGGGCATGGATGTGAGTTCCTGCTTTTTGAGGTTACTGGAGGCTGGGAGGCTTCTCAGTGAGCGTTGGGCTCTGTAAGCTTACCCAAAGCTAGAACTTAGTTTATCAAACGTGTCTTGTTTTCCTTCTTCTCTTTGGTTTCCATTAGGGCAGCTGATGGATTCCCATCGCCCTCAGTGAAAGCAGCTCTCCTAAACTTAAAGGCAGCTTTCCCAGTCAGGAGAGAGGAATTGAAGCAGCGGGAGGCTTGGTTTGTTCTTGCTGTGAAAGTGGGCTGCGTTGGATGTGGATCTGGGGGGAGAGTTGCACGATGCTCTTTGGAAACAGCAGCATTTGAGGTGTTGAGTATCAGAGGATCACAGCATGGGGGGGTGGGGGTGGGGTGGAAGGAGCCCACGACTCCCAGCTACTTTGGCATAAAGTAATTCCCATGCGCACCAAGGATCTGTGCAGAGTGCTTTCTGATGCCATCCCCGATTGCAGCTGCATCCCAGCAGCTTCCTTCTCCCAGCTCCTGCAGAGCCCTCGGGGCAGGATGGGGTCTGTGGGTGCTGCTGCTCCCTGGGAGCAGATCACTGAGCGATGGCAGTGCAGCAGTTTCCCCCTGCACTCCCTGGAGCCATTTGCACCGACGACCTTTGGTGCACCTTTTGCGGAGGTCCTCAGCACCTGCTTCCTCTGCTCGGGGGTGAATTTTGCAGCTTGATTTCTATGGCGCTTGCTTTGCCCCAGCAGTGCCCACTGTGCAGGGCTGCCTTGAGGAAGCTCTTTGTAGGAGGGCTTCATTGGGATAGAGAATCTTCCTCTGGGCAGATGTTCCCGTGGTTGCTCTGACGCGTGCATTGTGCGTGAATGGATAAATGAATGGCTCTGCTCCTCAGCCATGCGAGATAAAACTAAAGCATCTGTTCTGTGCTTGCCTCCTCAGCTAGAGGTCTGAGTGCAGAGGAGAGGATCTGCAGAGGTTGTCCTGAGCCGCAGCGAGGAAGGCTTGGAGCTGTGTGTCAGGACAGCGTGGGGCTCCTGACCTTTCTGGATGGATGAAAGGAGGTGATCGGGACACAAGAAAGGTACACTGCCTATGCCAAGTCATTTCTGGGCTGCTGCTGTCAGGCTGAGGGTCGGTGTGCTGTGGGAAATGGGGAATTGAGAGCTGTTTGTAGAAGAGGGTGGGGGTGCAAGCACGATAGAGACCCTCGGTTTTCCTAAATAAGGGTGAGGAAGCAGTGGTGTGTGTCACTGTGTTGGAGAGCATCTCTGCCCCCGCGTCGCTCTGATTGTTGGGTCTTGCACCGTTGGGCAGTGGGAAGCACAGCACGTGCATTAGAGGTGCAGAACGAGAGGGAGGTTGTTGGGTTTTGTTCTAGTTTTGAAGCTCTTGGATTGGAAAGAGCACAAGGGGAGGGGACGGGGGAGGATGCTCCCCAAAAACCAGGAGGCGGGGGCTGCTGCTGCAGATGGGATGGGGATGCACACACGCAGCCTGTCCTGCTGCAGGTTGGTTCTCAATGGGGGGAAAAGCTGAAAATGCAGCAGTGCTTGCATGGGAGGGGTCAGAGCATGCAGGAGACGGGTGCTACAAAGCAGGCAGGGAGGTCAGTGCAGCAGACCGAGGCTGTGGGTCAGCTCTGTTCGCTGCATCTCACGATGCTGGGTAGCAGGAAGCACAGCATGTGTGTTTGGGGTGAAAAATGAGAGGCTTGTGGCTTTCTTTGTTGTTTGAAGCTCTTGATTTGGAACATCTGAAGCTGAGTGTAAGCCAGTACGGCCCGGGCAGTTCCTTTTGCAGCAGCAAAAGTGGCGGTCTTAATTTGTTCAGCAGGAACACGAGTAGGAGCTTGAATATTTCAAGAAGCGAAGAGTTGAATTTGCAAATGAAAGCTTCAATCTCTGCTGCAGCTGCCAGCCTGGTGCTCGCTGCAGGACTGGCTCACAACAAAGCACACGGGTCCCACTCGCCCCTCTTCACCCCCCGCTGCCTCACGTGGTCCGCTTCAGCCTCGCAGCCCTGCTGCTCAGAAGCTGACCCGCTGCAGATCCTCCACCAGCCCCAAGGATGAGCCGGCACAGGTGGATCACGTGCTGTGAGGGTGCAAAGGACAATGTTTGAAGCAGGTGCTGCCTGTGGATTTCTGCAGGAGGTGGGCAGCTCTATGAAAAGGAAGGCATTTCGTACCACTGATGTTCCCCGTTGACTGCAAGTTCAGAGCTCGCTTACCGCCCTCACTTAAGCATGCACTGTTTCTTAGCATCACTTAGCTGTGTGCCCACTGAGTTTGGCCCATTACCTGCGAGCCAGTGTTCCTCCCTGCAGCTCCTCGGCACCACTGTTAACATTCTGCGGCTTTCTGTGCCATATGGACCACTTCAGTCGTGCTTGGCATCGCCCTACAGCTTGAAGTCATGATCCTACAGGGGAACAACACTCCTCGTGCATCCCAATGGAAGTGGGCGGTGTGGGGCCAACCTGTGGGGCCGGGGCTTTGTGGGCTTTGCTGCTCTGGGGAGAGGATCTGATGGGTGGGTGTAATTCTGCCCTGCTGTGGTCCTGGCTTTAAGGAGAGGGAGTTCAGCTCTGAGCCCTCTGCTGTGATCATTCAAGCAGTGAAGTCAAGGCTGCTGGAAGTTCAAGCCTTATCTCTGCTACCTATCTCTGTTCCTGCCTCCTTCCCTGCTGCTAATTAGCTGTATCTGAGTTAATAAGCTAAAGCTCTTGCTGTGCTTCAGCTCTTGACGGATCCCAGCGCCAGGGTGGGGATGTAGGGCAGGAGCTCAGGGGTAGCCCACGTCCCCAGCCCTGCCAAAGAACGCTTCACACTGCACATTTTGGCAGCTTTAATGACACATCTGGATGTGCTAGCTGTGCATGCACCTTCTAACCGGTCCTGCTTTAACGTTGCAGGTCTGTGCTGGCAGGCGTCTGGCTGCGGCTGTGACCAAAGCTGGTCCTTCCCGAGCTGCCCTGCAGGATGGCTTCACCCTGCATGGGAACGTTGGCTTTCTGCAGCTTCCGCCTCTGGACCAGAGGCTCCAAGAAGAAGGAGACGGGAGAGAGCAGAGCACAGGCCCCAGCAAAGAGGAACGAGCAGGCGTAAGTCTGCGTGTAGTCATACAGCCACCCTGCAGGAGAGGAGATGGTTATTGAGGCTGTTGGGTTTTTCTCGCTGACAATCACTTTGGGGAGGTGTGTGGGAAGCAAGGGATGTGCGCTCTCATTTGAGAACGCCTCAGAGGTTTTCTGTAGGTGGCCTTAACCCTTTGTGTGCCTGTGGCTGTGCAGCTGGCAATCGGTGCAACAGGCAAACAACATGCAAACTGCAGGGTGTTCTATGGGCCGGCATTGCCAGCCCCTTGTAGTGGGTGTGGGTTTGAATTTGATTACGTTTAATCCCCGACGTTTTTCCTTTTCCTTCTCAACCACGAGGGCCAGAAGTGGCTGCTGCAGCAGATGTGAGGTCCTGCTGGGTAATGAGATGCTTTGCACGTGTCTGGCTTTGCAACATCTGCGCCGCCATCTCCGTGTTCCCCCAGGCGTGCTGCCTGGTGAGCAGACCCAGTGCAGCAACCTGTCCAAAGTGAGAGATCCCAGACGAGGGGCTGCCAGCAAACTTGCTTAATAGTGGCTTTGCTGGCACTTAAAAGGAAAGCCTGAATTCCATAAGGACTTGGGAATCTGCAGGGGGGAAGGTCGCCTTTTAAAGTGGCCTTGAAGTGTTTTGGTTGGTCACATCTAGTTTCTGGACCTCCGAATTTAGGTGTGCGTCATCTACTTATCTGGGCCTTCCATTTAAATCCTGCTTCAATCTAAAACACGCAAAGCAATGGAAGCTGCTGCTGCCCGTCATAAATCCTGCAGTATAGTCCCAAATCTGCCGTCCAGATGTGTGGGGTGGGTGAGCAGCACAGCTGAGCTCAGAGCTGCTGCTCGCGTGGGGTAGAATTCCTTGCATGACGTCCATGGATTTACACCATTTACAGCAGCAGTTTGGGATCCAGATAGGGCAGGAAACAGCAGCAGCAGAGCCTTGTTCCCAGCATTACCTGTGGGGTGGTGGGGAAGGAAGCAGTGCTGCTCAGCGTGGGGCCGGGTGACCAAAAGGCACAGATGCCAATGCTTTCCTTGCTGGCATTTGCAGGGCCATGGAGGGCTTTGGGGGAAGAAGGGAAGTCTTGCACGCTGCCCTGTGGGCTCACCAGCTTTCAGTTTCAGTTATCCCGTGCCTTTGCCAGATCTCAGCTGTGTTGTTTTCCCTTTTTCTCAGGGATATTGCTTGAGCCCAGGAGTGCCTTTCCACAGGGCAGAGCCCAGGGAAGCACAGTGGGAGGATGTGGCACTGTGCTCCTGTTGTGCAGGATGGGCTGTCCTCAGAGGTGGGGTCAGCCTCTGCTCTTTGAAGATCCATGGGATGCAGACCAGGGATGCTGATGTAGTCGACTGTACAACGTGGACATCCAGAGCAGAGCATTCCAGTCGTGAGAAGCTCTGAATCTTTTTATTATTCTTTTTTTATATCTTTGTGATCTTTCTAAATGCAGGATTTTCCTGGTTGTTTTTTAATATACAGAAGCTCTGCTTAGGGCTGAAGCCTCAGTGTCCCCTCCTGGCTGCCATTGCCATGCAAGCAACGCTCTGAGCGCAGCACGTCTTTCAGAGCCTGCATGCCTCTCCCTGAGCAACAAGGGCCAAATCCTGCTGCAGGGAGCTGAGTGCCTGCAACACACAGCAGAGCAGCGGTTCTGCAAGCTGGTTGGGCCGTTGGCATCGCACAGCTGCTCTGTGAGGGGCCTGGCACCTCCGGGTTTTGTTTGCTGCACGTGTCCTAACAGCAGTGCCTAGCACAAAGGCAGCCACGCTGGAGGTGAGAGCATTAAGCCTGAGTGCCAGTGCTGCTTTCAGATGATTCCTTCCTCTCCCCCCTTTGCCTCCCACGTTTGTTGGAGCTGGAGTTGCTGTGTGCTGGCTGCTGGAATCGGTTCTGTAATCTTGAATTACATCGTTTGGTTGGTGATGGCTTCCCCCACCTTTGCAGTTTGTTCCTGATTTCTCCTCCTTAGGAAATAGGACATTCCCTCTCCTTGGCTCTCTTGGAGCTTGCCAAAACGATGTTTGTTCTGCTGTCCAGGAGGGGAGGAGCACCCAGCTGTGAGGAGCCTCAGCCCTGGCTTAAGGGCTTCCAGTTAAACAGATTTGCACGTAAGTCACCTCTTCGTTGCACCGTGATCAGGCTTTGCTCTACTATGCATTTATGACCCATGCCTCCCTCAGGTTGGGGCTTTCACTGCAGAAACAATGCAAGCTGTGCTTCCGAGGTCAGCGTTTCAGGGAGGTCAGCAGCAGTGGGATGCACTGAACCCCCCAAGACCTTCCATAGCACTTCAGTCCTGTTGCGTGTTCTGCAAGGAGCGGCTGCTGTTGGAAGCAGGGAGTTAGCAGGTAGCCCCAATTGCTTTTCATGTTTCATATGGGCAGTGTTGGAACACTGCAGTAGAAAGCAAAGGAAAATGACAGCAAACAGAAAACTATGGTGTGCCACAAACCGAGCTGTGACTCGTTTCCCTCTCACTCTGCTTGCAGTGAGGTGGATCAGTGCGACTAGTTGGATCTGTTGGGCCTTGATTTGTCCCATCTGGATGAAGAAGGCTGAGCTCTGTGCGGGGCTTCTCACAGGAAACCTGCTTGCTTTCTGACCCCCAGACCCATCCCCGCATCGTCAGGAAGCAGAAAGCTTCCAATTAGCGCAAACAGATTGGCAGCAGAGGGAAGCATAACCACTGCATGATGCATGGGTGAAGGAGAGCCAACTTATTTAGCTCTTTTCACGCCATACGTTATCCTGTCGGAGAATTTACTGCAATGGTTTTGCAGGTATTGCTTTCTGCTGGACGTACATCTTGTATCAGCAGAAGAGATCTTCTGCAGCATGGGCTATGGATCACTGTGACAGTGTAAAGCACGCTGTCAATGAAACGCTTTAGCTGCTTGAAATTGCATCCATACCCACAGCTTGGCCAACCTGGAGATATTGATTAGGGAAATCAATCTTTCTCGTGCCTGCAGCCTGGCAGGGCTGCTAGAACTCTGTGGCATGGAGGCGGTATCACAGAGGCTCTCTTCCTTCAGTCCCTCTGTTTCTGGCCCAGTATTAACAGTGCCCTGATAGTGGCCAAACCCAATGGTGGTGCGGCCGGTGCTGCTGTGCTGTGGGTGCTGAGTTCCTTTCCCACTCAGCTGTCACACTGTGCACATTCAGGAGCAAAACTATTTCCTGTGCACGAAGCCAATGTTCTCACGTGTGTTCTTTGTGTTTTATCTCCTCGGACAGAAAAGCCATCCGTGGATGCCTATGGGTAGGAGAGTGATCCAGAAGGAGGTTTTACTACCGGATGCCAGTGGTGGGTATGTGAGATGTGTCGAGTTTGCTTTACCTGCTAGAGGAGGTCCGCCAACAGCTGCTATCCCAGCGAAGAAGGAAGCAAAGCCCAAGTAGCTGTGGAGTTTTTGCACGCCTACCAGGTCTACCTGTTGGTGTAAATGCAGGTAAATGTCGGTAGGGCTCGTGGGAAGCACGGAAGCCCTTTCGTGGGGAGGTTCATCTCCGGATGCTGTGGGGTTTGGGGAGGACTTTGCACCTCCGGCTCTGACTCAGCCTGGAATCCGCTCGCCTCCCAAAGGTCAGCAGCGAAATTACAGCATGGGAAGTGCACTTGTGTGTGTGTTACAGGCAGCCCAGGGGTTGGGCCCACGCTTACAGCCCTTTGGCTTTGCATTCGAGCTCAGGTAGTCGATGAATGCATTCTTTCTGCTTCCTATGGGCTTCTAGAAAGGAGGATGTGGAATGCAATTCAAGAGGCTCCCAGTGCTGCTGGTGCATCCCAGCAACAGGGCTGGGCAGACTGGAGCCCTGCCACGGGGGTTTGGGGGCAGAGCCCTCTCACTGCAGACCACAGGAGCACACCAGGGCTCTTCAGCCTTACAGAAAGGTTGTTAGGTATTTTGGAATGCTGTTAGAAACGCCATATCTTTCTATTTGGTTCCATATATATATATATAGTTTTAAAATGAGCTATCCTCACCAGCACAGGGAGCACCAGAGCCAGGAATCCACCGCAGAAGATGGCGAAGGCCACAGCGTAGGCCATGAGCAGAGGGAAGGTGGTGGCCAGGGGGCAGAGCAGGTTGGTGACCCCGCAGAGCACCAGGTAAGCTGCGTGGTAATGGTACTTCTTGGTCCAGTTCTGGTCTGCAATCCACCCTGAGAGCAGCTGGCTGCCCGTCTCGGTGATGCCTGCAGGAAGAGGACGCTGAGCCTCAGGGAAGGGTTCCTTATGTAGATAGATGTGTATTTATCCCAACTTTCGGTGCTTATTTTCACATTTCTGGATGTGTTTGTGTAAAATGAAGATGGTGGGGGCAGGGGGGGCTGTCATGCTGCGTCCCTCCCGCTCTTAATTAAGGGCGTCAGATTAATTGCTGTGGGCTCCTCCTCAGTCCCTCCACCACATACCTCATCCCTACGCGTTGCGCAGCGCTGTAGAAGGGAGATTTATTTTTCTACAATAAAATCTTTGATGATGGCTGAGGCTGGGGCCGTTTCCTTAACGTGGTGTGCCTGCAGTGTTTGTGTCATATTCACACAGCGTTGTTTCTTGGGGGGGTGGAGGGCAGCTTTTCCTTACCCCCCCCCACCCCCCCAAGAAGTGAACGTGCCAAATCCAAATGCTCAGATCCGAATTAGTGGTGGCTTTCTTTTCTCCCTCCCCCTCCCCCCCTTTTTTTTCCCCCTAATGCTGTATTCCTCTCTGTACGCTCCGTGGTCAGACCAGAGGTCTTTGAATGCCATCTGTGATTGGAGGCAGATGGAGGTCTTTGAATCTCAGGGCCAGCTGGGAGGGCAGAGCTCACACCTAG
>PPHD01021781.1:0-13115 GCA_002909625.1 Bambusicola thoracicus | reverse complement strand
TTTGCTCTTTTCACACAAAAATTATTCAGAAAAGTGCTTTAAGGTCTATGGGAAGATGGGCAGAAGCACCCTTGTCCTGCAGGCTGCTCACAGATGGAGGTGATGGGTTATGCTCTGGGTGCCACACTCGTGCAGTGCCTCTGCGTCCTGCTTGTCAAGATGAGCGCTGTGAAAATAGGGCAAAGACAGAGCAGATACCACAGCCCTGCTCAGGGAGAGATTTTCCATTCTGATGTTTGCAGTTCCCATTATCTGCTTGCTTCTTGGTTTTATTTGGATGATAACAAGCAGCTGCTGCTTCTTATCAATATGTGCAATTTCCTTATCAAATATTTTGCCATGTAGTTTAGTCAGAATTCATGCAGTCCAGAGCAGTTAGTTTACACTGATATAAATGTTTAAGTAGGTTCACTGCTGGGCCACAGATATGTTGCAATATATATCATTTATAATATATATCCCCTTAAGTGAGAAAAAGGATAAAAAAAATAGTAAGAAAAACAGATGTAATGAGACAGGTAAGTTGGTTCACTTTGATCTCATTGTTTCTCCTACTCTGGCAGCTTTTTGGTCTTCCTGCCTGTTTCACCCACCAGCTGGGCTCCCACCGTGAGAGAGCCATTCAGCACTCCTTTTAGGGAGTTCCAGCGAGACTCCTCTCGAGGATGCAGTCCTGTTCACTGTTCCTATCACTGCATGCTGACAGCTTCCATAAGAGCAGGTGGCTCGTGCTACGCAAGCTTACACCAAGATGAATGGTTTGAAGGACTGAGAGTCTACTGAAGCATTCCAGATTTGTTGGGGTAACTCCAGCTAAGTTGAGAGATGAGAATTTGATCCTATGTCCTTAAAGAGATTAGTTTTACGAAGCAGTTATGTAATTCAGAAAAATGAAAGCTATGGACCCACGTTCTTCTTCTCCTGTTTTACTGTATTTAGCCAGCCTGTCATAATGCTGTTGTGTATGTGATAAAGAATTGAAATGTTCTAGTCCACCAGGGGCATTTTACAATGGAAGTTCATGGACAGTTTCTACTTCCATATATGATGCAGTGTTTTTCAACACTGTGACATCAGTGTAAACAGTCAAATTGTTGATAAAAATGCACCAACCTTTGCATTAATAATTAAAATGTTCTGCATAACAAAAATTCCATCAATCTCAAAATCTAAGACAGATGTCACAGCTGTTTCTGCTTGGCAAATTCCCATAATCTCTTGAATAGTCTCTCTCCATATAGCTTCACGTGATGGAGTCAGGACATAAAGTTTCTTTCATTCCACTCATACCAAGTTCTCTGTTGTGTTTTTTTTCCCCACTTCTTTCAGCATTGGATGAGTAACGTGTGCTGCATATTACTAACATCTTCCTGAGCTTTACAGGAGAATGCTACAAAATCCTGGAGTTATCTTCTTATTAATGTATTTTTGTTTCACTAATCTCTGTGGAAGAAAACCAAAAACTTGAAGAGCATAAAAGTCAAATGATGTAGTAGGCTCTCTAGTTGAGATTCCCTCCGACTTTCTTGTCCCTCAGGAAGGATTTCTTTCCTTTGCTTACAAGCAGTAACATCATCTCCACCCGAAAATGGATTGGATTCTTTGTAAATCCCGGGGAATCACACAAAAGAAAAACAGAGCCACATTTTCCTTTTTGCAACACAGTGCCTTCATGCTACCTTTCACCTCTGGGAAGGCCTGAGGACTGAGTAGTTAAGATTTCCACAGAGCAGACCCAGGGCTTTGTAGAGAGGGAAAGGAGTTGAAAAGAGATAGCCAGCAGGTTCCTTGGACCTGGCAGCAAAGTGGGATGGTAGGTCAGTATCTGTGTCCTCCATTGTCCCAGTGGCAGCCCTGAACTCCCTACTGGCAGCTACATGGGCACCTCTGTAAGAAGAGGAGGCTGCCCATCTCCATGCACACAACCCCAAAACACATTAACACATGGTCTCAGCTCCTTAAAGGTCTGCCGCGAGTGACCCAATCATGGTGCAGCAAGGTCCTGAAACAAAACTGACATGGAAACAATGAAGTTTTGTGCTCCGGAACAAGTTATTTATTGTAGCCAACTGATGCAGTAAGCAACAAGATAGACATTATTACTAAGCATCTGATTCAATGCTGTGTCCCAAATCTGAGAGTAATCATGAAAATATTTCTCTCACACCCACTCACTACAAAAAGAAATGCAACCAAGAGTAATAAATTTCCATTTCTGGGGACCTGCCTACGTCCAGTGTTTGCTGTATTTCATTTAAGATAACTCCAACAAGAACAGAGTAAAACCTTTTCTGGATACTGCATTATCAGCAATTACATGGCTTGAGAGTAATTCTGCCTGGGTCCACCACCCCAGAAGCTATTATTAGGCAACTAGAAATGGTAGAAAGAAGAAAAGCTCAATGCATCAAGAACTAAGCAGAGTCAGATCTTTAAGCACATGTATGTCAGCCTCTCACTGACAATGCACACCTCCTAGAACGAATCCACACTTCACTTGAAAGCCTTGAAGCCCATCAGTGGAGACACCAATGTGTCTTCTCTGCCCCACAGCCCTTCTAGGCTCCACGGGTGTACCAGTCCGGCTGTGACTGCCCATCAAAGCCAGGCTCCTCTACTACAGGCAGCCTGAAAACACATCCAGCTGTCATATTAACCTGAGGCTGCTTTTTTCTTATGGATAGCAAAACACGCTGGGATTGTGGTGGAGGACTCAGATCAGTTCCCAGACTCTCACTCATGATCTACCCAGGTTTGGTCTAATTGGCCTGCTCCAGACAGGACCCCAGGAATAACCTGGTAGCTGAATTTTTGCCTCTGTTTTAGCAACCAGCCTATTCTGACCAAAGCCTATCTCATTAGAGGGAGGAAATCCTTGGGCAGAAATACCTGCTTAGGCCCTGGGCAGTGCTGTCAACTAATAATGTGAAGCTTACATCTGCCAAACTTGCAAAGCTTTGCTGACCAGTGATCTCAGTGTCCACAGCGGTCCAACCACTAATAGTCTCTCCAAACAAAGCCTTGGCTATCTTCTTGGACATCTCTCCTTTTCAGAAGACTGACTTGTGGCTGTTACAGTTTGATATTCTCAGCAAAGGTCTCCGGAATCTCATCAAAACTTTCCACAGCCATAACATTTTCTGAACATTTCCCCCTTTCCAAAGCTTATCTCCTTGAATTTAATGCTTAAAGCAATATTTTATCCATCCATTTTAGACAATTAACAAACAAACAAACAAAGGATTGATGTGGCAATATATTAGCGCAAAACTCTTGAGGATATGAAATATATCATCCACCAGCTAGCACGAGCAGATATTTTATGGCCTCAAGCTGCCTTTGCTAACATAAAATCCAGTGTCGGAATGTAGGAAATGCACCAAAGCACCGCAAAAGAACAATTTTGTATCCATAAATACATATTTTCCATCCCAAATGAAACCATTCCTTCCCTCAGAGAAACAGATGTTAAGGCAGAGTTGTCTTTCCTTTAAAGACCGATGCTTTTTGCCAATTTTTCACTGGTATACAAGGACTTGATTGTGAATAGTCATCACTTTACCACAGAAGGGGAAAGAGAGAGAAAAATGAAATCTTGAGATAATGAATTGTAATTGTAGCAGGGAAAAGGAATTATTTGTGCTACTTCTGTAAAAGCACTGACAGAGGTATGAAGGAAATAAAACGAGACACGCTGGTAAATAGCTCAATCACATAGAACTAGGGAAAGCTGAAGTGTCACAGTTCAAAATACAACACTGCTCAGCACTCTAAGTTGGACTGAAGTGAAAAAACAAAACAAGTATTTTGCTAGTGTTCTTATCTTACTGTGTTTGCCCTTTGAAGTTCCTAATCAACACCATGAATGAGCAAGTAGCAACATGCTGGACGTAAAGCATGCCTTAAATATTATAAAAAAAGCATATTACTTCTCCATTTCTCACTTAAAACAAAGCGAGACGATGCTAAGATCATTGGTATTTTCTCTGTTAGACACCTACATCCTGTTTATGGCAGCTGACGGTATCTGTCACACACAGAAGTGCAGCACACAGCCAGCTCACGTGGCTCCATGACACCAACCTGTGCGCTGCTGGATAAGCCAGCAATAGAAATTTCATCCAGCTCAGGAACAGACACATGGTTACATTTTTCCTAAGTGAGCCAAATCTTTACATTTGAATGCAGGCTGCAGAGGGCCAGAGCAATATCTGACTCACAAAAGAACTTCTTGGCATGAAGTTAACCTGCAAAACCTGAAAGAGCAAAACACGTCAGCAGCGGGTGAGCACTTCGCTCCCCACGGACACAGCACTTTGCATTTGACCATCGAGACCAGGTTTTATCAGCAAACGGCAGCCTCCCCAGTTGTACCTCAAATGGGGATGGGATGTCTTGTGAAGGAAAAATCTGTTTTCTTTTAATTCTGCATCCAAGTCTGCAAAGCAAACCAAACTGCAGCTTTCTGTAGCAAGTTTTGAGCAGAAAACAGGCCGCTTCTACTGACTTTGATAAGTAGGCTGGCATTAAAAGTGCTGCTGATTACAGTGACAGACCCTGCCTTTAGCAGGAAGAAAACAAATGCTGCAACAGCAATTTATTCAAGGAGAGAAAAGCTTGTTACCTGAGGAGTGCTCCAGTCCTCCACAAAGCTACAAAGATGTTCAACATACTGTGTTTCCTGTAAATAGTCCAGAATGATGAGTCCAGAATGAGAAAGTGAAGCTTTGAAGGACAAGTTGGAGGAATGGGGAGGACCTGCCATTCGCTCTCCTGAAAATGTGCTCAGTCTCAGTTCTAGGAAAGGCATAACACTCTCCTCCACTGAAAACCTTTTTCTTTACGCCATAAAGAAAACTGTTCTCACCTGATACCTCTTCTCAACAAAAGTCAGAGTGGGGTATAACTTCCTTTAACTCACCACTATTGACATGTTAGGTGGGCATTTAGTAACACACTTTGAAGGACAAGTCAGGTAGGCGTTACCATTCATTGCAGAAGCCTAAAATCACTGCTAACGCTCAGTCCTCTTTGTCATACTCTATACACTAATGCTAACAAAGCTAAGAATAGCAACACAGTTTTGAAGAAGGACACTTTCCAGTGTCAACAGTTTATAAATTAAGGGTTTTCTACGTGGAGTACGTATCCTCAGCACAACCACTTCAGTATAGAGCAAAGCTACTTGTCTACAAAAATAAGGAAGAAACGTATTTTATCAGCCTGTTATAAAGAGGAAAAAAAAGGCTGTAAATACATTTCCTACTTCCTGCCTGTGTTTTAAGAGTCAATGGCCTAAACTCTGGATAACATCCAGGAACCTAAAGACCCCTCTTTGACTAAATGGATGTTTGCTAGGATGGAGCTGGAATTAGAACATGGATGAATGTTTCGGATCCCCTGCCATTAAGAGCAATGTATTACAAATTACCCCAAAATTACTTCTCCCCTTTGCCATTAGCAATGATATTTGAAAGACACGGAACAGATATACAGATTTTTATTTGCAGTATATTCAATCCAAACTACAAATCCAAGGACCACCTTCTAGTAAACATCCTTTGTTCCAACTCAACCAGGGCCATACACGTATCATGTGTACGACACACTCCAAACAGCTCAGCTAGTCCCTGCATGTGGTAAAACAGAAGAAACATATGGTTTGCGGTTCTTGCCTATGCCCCGTTTAACAGTTGTGGGTTTAATAAAAGCTAGTCGGCTTAGTTTAAATTACTGGTGAAAAACCAACCAGAGACATATTTGGGCATGTGCTCAGCCCATGCGGGCTCAGATCCTGATGCACATGTTTGTTTGAAAATGGTTCCACTTGTGTAAAACCATTGTGTGCAACCTTCCCTCCCCTAGCAGGTGGGACGTGACACTGTCACATGTGCACGCTCTCTTCTCTCAAGGACACAAAGGGAGGGAGCCAAGATGGACGATGGCAGCCACTGAGCTACAGGGAGAAACAAGGCTGGGCAAAGGCGAAGATAATGAAGAAAAAAGAAGGGAAACTGGAATACAGAATAAAGGGAGGAAATGAAAAACTGATGGTGCAAATAGCAGAAGGATAAATCTGTGGCTAACGTACAGGACAAAGCGTCCCTGCCAAGCACCATGTGTAACTGCAGTCACATTTTCCCAGATTATTTGAATTAATTTATCTGCCAAGTGGGGGAAAATACCACACTAGTGCAGGTAAGAAAAAACACATGGAATCCTAGGGATTGCAATGCAGAACTACTATTAATATTGATAGCATCTTAAACTTGTACCAACATGTCCATGCACTGCCTTGTGCTCCCTCAGAAAGGATTCACCTCATGCACCTAAGGACCATGTTTTCAGACTCAATGAAATGCAATTTTTCCTCCCAAAGTTGTCCCAGAGGACCAAAAGTAATGGCCACCAAGCCCTTCGTAGAGGGAACCCCAGCCAGCTTTAAAACATTTGCTTATTTTTATTGCATCTCCCAACATAGCTGTTGCTCCAGAAACTACTCCAGGCTTCCTCAGAGCGGCTGGTAGATCTGAAAGCCATCTTTTACATTTCCACGGTATCCCTGCGGACCTTGTCAGCAATCCTGTCTCCTAATTTGGTAGCAATCCTCTTGCTTCTCATGCTGTGGGGTGTGTTTGCTGGCAGCCCAAGGAATTTGCTTGCCAGGCGAAGAATCCTCTGGACACAGCAAGGGGCAGCAGAGGCACCTGCACCCCAGATGTCTCATACCCACATGCAGTAAAAGACCAAGCAAGCATGGAAGGAGAATGAACAGTTAGGTATGACCTGGACCAGAGACATGACCCTGAAACAGCATATGCAGCACTGATATCTAGATTTACCCCATGATTTCTAACATTTTGAGGACATTTTGAACATTTTGAGATGTTTCATCTCCCTCCTCCCAGACTCATCCATTGGTTTGGGAAAGCCTGGATTCAGCTTCTGTTCCTTAGCTGGCTGAGTAAAAGTTGTAATGGGCGATATATCCTAGCATGCAAGCAGGCTGTAACAGCACAAAATGGGGTAGAGCCACAATCTGGACCTGCCTCCTTTTCACTCAGGTGAGGACAGGGAGAGATGCATTACCAACTACTCACTTTTCTGCTTTCATATCTGTACTTGCAGGTAGAAGTTACGCTTCAGACCCAAGAAAGATCCTTGCTGAAACTTCATTAAAAAAACAAAATGCTTCACAGAAACTGCCTGCTTGGATACATTGATTTTTTGATAGAAAAATACATTGCAAAAATGTTTCCAACTAGCTAACAAAAAACTTTTCTATTTGCGCTCACTGTCTCAGCATACACTCGGCAAGTGTGCAACAACTTGCAGATGACAACAAGCTTTAGTGTACGGTTTCCTAGAAGAAACACATCCAAACACAAAGACAGAAAGGAGTTTGAGCTGCAAAGATTCTCCACACAAGTCCTGAGAAGCAACTGCCAAGAGTCCTCTTTCCCTCATGGGATGGAAGTATATAAATTTGAAATAATGCAAGGTGAGACGAAGAATAAAGGCATCCAGGCAAGATTTAAAAAAGAATAAATTCCTTCTGCATGGTGATGGCATTAGAAATAAAGACAACAGTTCAAAGAGCTGTGCTGGGCATCCAGATGCCGCTGCTGGCATCAAATCTTCCACAGTCCAACAGCAGCTGGCTCTAGGGCTGACAGCCAAAGTCCCAACATAAAGCAGAAAAGCAAAGAGAGAGAAGAAGGGAAGGTGAGAGAGAAGTGAAGTGGCAACTCACTGCCCAGCTGGCATCCTTCCTTTCACATAGACACATACGTATTTGTTGTTAATCTTTGACACTCATCTGGAAGTAAGAATCTTTTATATAACGCATAAATCAACAAGTTTGATGCACTGGTGTACCAGGGCCAATATCCTTGAGAAGAATAGCACCAGCAAAACACCCATTGCTCGTGTAGGCAAGGGCCACTGAAGACAATTAGTGAGATTACTTCAGTAAGAAAAAAATGACCTCCTGAATAAGAAGCATGGACCCCAAACCCTCTCTTCAGTCTTTCTCTGTTTCTGTGGTATTCTCTTTTAAGAACATTCACTGCTCCTTTCATTTCTAAAGCCATCGCTTACTGAGCTTACCAAAATCACCTGAACACCTGCACTTCTCCTCCATTTGAAGCAGCTGCACATTCCGCTGTCAACATTGCCTTCAGCCTCATGGCAGGGACTGTGGGCACTGCATCAAAAAGGGGACTAGAACTGAATGGCTGTTACGTATCAAGAAATAGCAGGCAACCTGAAGCTCTCCCATCTTAACCATCCCCAGGGGTTACTCTCAAGGCAATTTGGATAAGGTTGTATGCAAAATTAAGACAGATCATCACTGGTGGCCAAAAGTCATCTGAAATTGAAAAGGTTACAGAGAGAAAATGTCAAGGGCAGGCAGAGCTGGAGCACAGTCTTGCCAGGAGATCCCAGGCCTTCATTAACACTATCAGCAAAGCCATTCCTCAGGAGAGAGGTGTGCTTGTTCTTCCTATGGGAGTGGACTGCATTAGTAACAGGATGGATGTTCCTCTGTCTTGCATTCAGAAAGGGATGCTGTGAACACTTTGTTCCTGGCAAGGTCCCTAGTGCTCAGAAGACCAAACGAGAAAAGATACAACAGCTACAGTTTCTCATTACTTCACTTTCAATAACATCTCTACTAACATCTCTGTTAAGATCCTGATATTCTTCACAGAACTGCAGCAGGCCAAAGGTGCACCAAGTTGCAACAGGAGCCTTTTTTTTTTCTCTCTGTACCCACCTTTGCTTTTTTTAAGGATTAGTCACAATTATGATCATATATGTCCCATCCTAACAAATAGAATTAATCCCTCCCTCATATTTTCTTGCAACATTCCAGATCATCAGTGAGCTTCAAATGAACTACGTACTTCAAGTTAAGTGTACCACAGGACCCCAGAATAAAAGATTTTATGGTTGGAGGCACTGAGCAAACCAAACTCAGTGTTATGGAAAATGGGAAGAGTAACTGATCTCTTATGAAGTTCATTAAAAAATTAAGTTTGACTGTTGGCAACTCCACAGAATTGAAAAACGGTCCTCGATGCTACTGGACAAGTTTCCCAAGCTTAACTTGAATCAAGCTACATAATCTAATCCTGGAAAGAGTGGGCTTTTGAGGCAAGCAGAACATATTTGGGGTGCTCCCACTGTCAGGGAAGCCTGGAGCAAAGGGGCAAGGTAGGCTGGTCATCCAGGCTGGGCTGTTGGAGGAGTCCCAGTCAGAGCTGACAGAAATCACGTGTGCTGGCTCACTAGCACTTTGCTTGTTTCAGTGGCATTTATTTGGTCTCTTGACCAAACTGGACCTCCATAAGAGATGCTATATATCAACCCTGGCCAGAAAATGTCATTCTGCCAAAAATATGTAAGCTCTCTCGTTCTTCTTGTGTGTCCTCGGCAAAATAAACACTGCTGCTACAGATACAACAACAGTATGCCTCATCACGTTGCATTATGGGTGCTAAGACTAAGGCGAGGAACAAGGAAAGGGTCAGGAAACCCTGACCTCCATGTCAGAGCACCTCCCACCTCAGGCCTGAGGACTCTGGACTTTTTGGCTTCATAACAAACAACACCAGAGATGGGAATACAGTCCTTAGAGGAGTCAGCCAGAAATCTCATCTAGCCAAGCATCCATCAGAGCCTGTCTTGCTTTGATAAGAACTCAGCATCACTAAACTGCTCTAAAAAACTCAAAATTATTATACGCTTCAAGCTTTCTAACAAAGTAACATTTTATTTTGGATCCATTCTAGCCAACAACTTCAACAGTCTTTGAAGTATTCCTCTGCTTGCATTCAGTGATTTATGTGGGTGATAGAGAAGTATCCTACAGGACTTCCCTTCCTTTATCATATCTTGAATAACTCATTTGTGGCTTTAGCCCAGAAATAACAGAACTATCCACAAGCTAATGCTGATAAAGCTTTTCTTTAACCTATCCCAGATTTTCTTCTCCTTTTGACAGAGAATCACAGAATCACAAGGTTGGAAAGGACCTACAGGATCATGTAGTCCAACCATCCTCCCATTATCCTTGCTACCACAAGCCACTAAACCATATCTCGTAGCTCCTCATCCAGACACCTCTTGAACACTGACAGGGATGGCAACTCCACCATCTCCCTGGGCAGCCATTCCAGTACCTGACTACTCTCTGAAAGAAAAAGCTTTTCCTTATGTCTAATCTAAACCTCCTGTGGTATAACTTGTGGCCATTTCCTCAGGTTCGGTTTGTTGCCTGGGAGAAGAGGCCAAACCCCTCCTAGTCACAACCTCCCTTCAGGAAGTTGTAGAGTGCAATGATGTCTCCCCTGAGCCTTCTCTTCTCTAGACTGAACAATCCCAGCTCCCTCAGCCACTCTTCATCAGATTTGCGCTCCATACCCCTCACCAGTTTCGTTCCCCTTCTCTGGACACACTCCAGAGCCTCAATGCTTTTCTTGTAGTGAGGGGCCCAAAACTGAACACAGTAGTCGAGGTGCGGCCTCACCAGTGCTGAGTACAGGGGGATGATTACCTCTCTGCTCCTGCTGGCCGCACTACTTCTAATGCAGGCCAGGATGCTGCTGGCCTTCTTGGCCACCTGGGCACGCTGTCGGCTCATGTTCAGCTGAGCAACACCCCCAGGTCCCCTTCCTCTCCACAGTCATCCAGGCACTCAGCCCCAAGCCTATAGCACTGACATTATATACACAGGAAAGAAACATGGACAGAAATGTACTACACTAAGGAATTACAAGGAAACAGGAAATCAGTTTAAATAATGGAAACAAAATGTGGTAACATCAAAGCAAAGCCCAGAGCAGGAAGACAGTTGATTTGGTGTGAAATTAAACAAATACGCAAGGAATGAGGCCTCCAAGAAGGTCTAGACTTCATCCAAGGATTCAGGTTCAAAGGGGAGGCAAGGTGACAGGACAGGGCCCATAAACCTCCCCACACCCACAGAGGGTAGGAGCAGGTTATAAACAGAATAAAAAGCATCTGACAATATCCTTAGAGCACTAAGAACAGAGCAGACTGACTATTGGTTGCAGTCTGATGAACCGGGACCAAGACTTAGAGATAGCAACAGATTAATACCTCTACCTGTCATCTGCAGGATGCTTCCTTTTGTGAGCTAGGATCCAAGGAGACATAAAAACTAAAAATGAAAAAGCATCCATCTGCTCAATTTCCCATTTCTGTAGATCTCCTTGGGAAAAATTATTGCAGCCCAGTTTCATTTCAATATAGATATGAAAAGATAGGGCTTGAGCAAATAAGTGGGAAAGAAGTAATCCAGTATCTGGATTGAACACTGGACCTAGCTCACAAAGCTGATGACCAACAAAAAAAAGGAGTGAAGCAAGGACAATAAGGAAAGCCAACATAAAGCGCTGCTTGAGTATTCCTGGCACAGGTCTGGATGTATGCAAGCATGAAGGGTTTTGATTAGGTGCCCAATTGCTATATAAAAATGATTAGAACTTTAATGAGAACTTAGTGCACTGTACCATAAATGCCAAAGGAAGGTACAATATGGCTGCATATATTTTTCTATCATTTTGTTAAGAATATTTATTTTAAAATTCTATCAGCCAAAAACAAACAGCTGTCCTGAATCTCTTCCAGTACATGAGCAATCTCTAATATTTACCAGATTTTGGGTTTGCCTTTAGAGAAAAGGAGGAAAAAAGAGCCCTAGCCTTTGCCACAAGAAATCAGATGCAAAACGCTGTCACCTCTTGCTGCCTCTTCCCTGTGTCACATAGGTAGATGTCTCTCACATTGGGAACATCCGCACCTGATTCAGAAGCTGAAAGACCAGCCTGACGTTTCTGGCAGACAGAAATGGAGCCGATCCCAGGACAAGCAGGTGATTTTCCCCAGTCTGCAGCATTTCACTGTGGCACTGCTCCCTGCCAGCTACAAGTGATAGCGTCAGAATTAAGGTATTACCCGATCCTGTTCATTTTTAGAACTAGGTCAATAGTTACTTTATGTTAGGAGCCAAGAGAGCTTGAGCAAGACAAACTTGACCAATCAGTACAAAATATATTCATCACTTTTTTAATGTGCCTTGGCTTAGATGCCTACATGCTCCTTACCATTTTAGTATTGAAATTAAATACGTTATGCTGAAGCAAATAACTGTATTAGACTTTGACCTTCACTACTTATTCTCCTTAGCTAACTTGTTGCATCACAAATGTAAAAGGTTGTACGTTTAAGCGTGCATTTAAGCATTTCTGACTCATACAGCCAAACTTCTGCTTTACCAAATCACTTCTGTCAGAAAAAGAAAACACAATGGAATCTCATATTTCTCTGATAAAAACCAACTCTCTTACAAAAAACATGCAATGTCCTTTTCCCTTCTACACAATACAAAGAAAAGATAGTTTCTTTGGTAACAGTTCCAGCCCTATCCTGCCGACACAGCCTGAACACCCTTTTTCTCCAAGGGTTTTCTTCCCAGTACTCATCGGATTCTGTGACATTTTCCCAGTGCTCTTCTCTTGACCACCACACCAGTGTTTTCAGCACACTGTTTTCTAGGAATGGTTTTCAGACAACAGCAGATATCTCTTCTGCCTCAAAGTTAAACCTCCATGCCAGCCAAAAAGACAGGATTTTGGAAAAATCGAGGCTCTCAGGCGCTTTATATGCCCTACTCACATCTTCTCTGAATAAGTGGAGATTGGTATAATCAAACATTCAGAAAGGTTTCATCCAGTCCCATACCATGCTTTGTATTCCAGATGTAACATAGGAAACAGAGGGAATAAAAAGGATCAATTTTTCAATGACATCTAGAGCCCACATATCTAATACAAATTAGTGTAATTGTTCATTTGCCTTTAATGCATTTAACTTTGTAGTTGTAAAAATCACAGGTTGATTTATTTTAGCCACAAGAAGCTGAGGTTAATGCAGGAACAGCTGGCCTCATTGAAGGTCAGCCTGGACCGTCATGTGCTGTTCTTGCCTTATGGTCTATGATTTTATTTTGGCATAGAGCAAAATGAATCTGAAGAATACACAAGGAAAGCTTCCTTACATAGCTGTATTTGAAAGAAAGTAAAATG
>PPHD01021780.1:0-13115 GCA_002909625.1 Bambusicola thoracicus | reverse complement strand
GGCTTCCTCCTGGTGAAGCACGGAGCCAAAGCCCAGGTCACAAGGCAGAGAAATTCTGCAGGGGGTCTTTCACTGTCTGAATCAGACTTCCCCTGGGGCAGGTCTGTTCTATAGGCCACTTTCCATAGGTGTGTTTCTGCACACAGAAGTGTAAATGGAAGTACCATTTAGGAGAGGGATGGCCATCGGGGTGAAAGCAGCTCCATCGCTCGGATCAACCCAAGGCCTGCAGAAACTTGACTTTGGAGAAGAGCAGATGGGAACTGATCAACACACAGTCACTATCATGGATGAAAATCAGCTTTTGTGTAGTCCTTTAAAAATAGGGGTGGGTAGGAAAAACAACAGGCAGGGCCAGAGCAAGGCACAAAAGTTAAGTGGAAGGAGACAAATGATCTCGCATTCCAATGTGCAAGGCTGCAGTCATTTGGCAAACCTGGCCCATAGTGCTGCACGTCCCACAATCACTGACCTTTCCAGCAAGACAGCAAGGAAAGATCACCCACTAAAGCTCCCTGTGTTTGCCCAAGGAAGCTCTTTGTGTCACAACACAGAATCCCTGCTAACTCCCCAATTAAGCAGCGTGCACTCCTGCTGCATAAAATTAGATAAAAAAGATTAAAACCATCCCTCCTGACAATGTATTCTTCGGGGGCTCTTATTGCAGCTCTAAAATATGTGCGATGGAGTTTAACAAGATTTTCTTTATGAGGAATGTAAACAGACACTGTTAACCTTTGCTGGTGTCTTTGGACAGATGCAGTAATTTCAGCCGGTGCTCGGAGTGAAACTCTCGCTTTCACTGACTGTGCAATTTAATCAGTTCAGCACTGAAAGTCCAAATAAATCACAGTGACTGATGGCGCACCGACGTGCAGCTGATGGATGGATGTCTGTGCAGCACATTTCCTGGCGTTGCGATGGGAGCCAAACCAGCATGAGGAGCACCTGGTGAATGCGCCCAGGGCTGGAGCAGCTCTTGGAGCTTCAGGGGACGGTGCCTCATCCCTCATGTGACAGCCAGATGTCCCTCAGAATAGAAAAGAGAGGATTTTCTGGTTCAAACACCAGTCTTTGGAGAGCTGCTGCAATGGCTTGCATAGAATTATAGAATTCCAGAGGGGTCCAAAGTGGAACGCAGCACTTGAGGTGCTCGCAGAAGTGGACAAAGAGTCCCAACCACAAGCCATGGAGCCAAGGATGCCTTCTGCATTGCCACAGCTGCTGTGCCATTCCTCCTGGCCAACAAGCCTGCACAAGGAGCACAAGCCCGGGCCGGAGACTTGCAGCAACCTCCACCTCTCCTCTCTTGCCTCCCAGAACTGTGCACAAAGCTAATTGTGTTTAATTGCAACTCATTCAAATTCAAGCATCCACCAACAGGTAGAAATTAACAGCCAAATTGTTTGCTAACATCTGAGGGAAGTCTGTGGGCTCGCCTCTTAATTGCTCCCAGTTATGTAAAGCTGCTGCAGTTCTACCTGAGCAGAGTAAACCTGCTTAGGTACAGCACTTCTCCTGGCATCAGGGATGCATTGTGAAGAAGGTATTTGTAACTTCTGTGCAATATGTTGCTAGGCCAACCGATACAGCTAGAGGAAACAGATAGGACTTCTGCAAATACAACCCCTTTGTCTGGAAGGGTAAATGGGAGCTGAGATTTATTGCTTCAACTCTGCTACCTGCATCAGGGCACCTGGGGACACCATCCAGCAGCCAGGCTTGCTAAAAAGCACACGAAGCACTGGCTTCTGGGAATCCTTCTAGAAGTATTGCACTGAACAGACCCTAAACCAAGGTCTCTCTAGACTGCCAGTGAGAGATGCAAACTGTGACCACCTGCACTACACCCTGAGCCTGTCAGTAAGCTGGGCTGAGCTGCAGGATGGGCCGCTCTGCACTGACACGTGGATGCACCCAGTGCTGCAGTGCAAGAGCAGCACAGATGGTTCCAATAACAGCACGTCTCCCTCTCCTCCTCGGAAGTTAAATGCACGTTTGCTGTTTGCTGAGGAAGTCTGAGTGCTGCCCCTGCTCTGCCAAAGCCTCCAGGCTAACAGGGTGTTTGCAAGCACCATGAGACTCAGCCTGCCTGCATTAATCATTGGTGACCTGCGTGGTTCTGCCAAGTGACCTCACTCCATTTGGTAGGAAATCATTTTAAACACCCCCAAGAAAGGATTTGGGCACAACCATGTTCTTTGTGCATACCTACACACAGCTGTGCATCTTTGATGTGAGCGGGGTGTTGGTTGGAGGAGCTCAGTAGTACCTGAAGGTGGCAAAGGCTGATTTCAAGGGCTGAGCTCGCAGCTCAACATCTTACTCTGTCCAGTGGCTTTCAATGAAGACCTTCTTGGAAGAGAATATTTCATTGCATTCCTTTTATACATTCTTTACATAATCCATGTTAGATGGGCAAAGCGAATGCTGGCTTCTGTGTCTGCACGGCACTGCACGGAGGTTAAAGCTATAGAGATCTGGTAGACCTGGGTACTGGCAAGAAAGGAACTCTGTGGATTATCAGGGAGAGAATCTCAGTTTAAGAATTTGAACGTCCTTTGGAGAAATATGACTTCACAGAATCACGGAATCGGTAAGGTTGGAAAAGACCTCTGAGATCCTCTAGTCCAGCCATCAGTTTAAGAAGCATTAGGCCAAAGTTGCACTGATAATGTGGCCCTCTAAATGAGGCACAGCATTCTCACCCAGCAAGCCTGAGCTACCTTACAGACAGCAGTGTATCTCATCTGATGGTGCTCCCTGAATGGAACTAATGTGGGGTACTTCTCTGAAACTGCTGCTCCTTTTAAACTGTAAACTTTGCTACACGTATTCCAGTTAAACAGTTAAATCATCATTTCCCACTGACTATTTGGAACTCTTTGCAACCATTGGCCGTTACAAAAGCAGGGATCGCATCCAAGTGAGGAAAAAGGCTGAGTGCACATCACCAAGATGTGATGTGGGCACACAGCTTCCCAAAGATGAAGCCCACAGCGCTGCAGCAGCTGCCCAAAGGGCTGGAGCACATCAGTGGTTCTGTTTTGGGCCTTCCTTAGCACCAAGAAGAACAGTGAGCCTTGTGCTGGGAGCCCGCAGCCTCTGAATCACTGTACAGGGCCCGTCTGGGGAGCAAGGAGTACAGAAAACAATGTGATCCTATGTAGGAAGGGGTCCTGGCACTGGGCAGGACGTGTTGGGGAGTGTGGGGCTGAAGGTGTCAAACCACATCTATCTGTGTTTGTGCTTAAGAATGGATTAGGGAAAGCACGCTAAGCCAACAGTGTTAGTGTAAGGATTAAATCCCCAGCACTGCTGGCTCCCGGCCCTCTGCAGGTTTCCACCTACTTCCTCCCAGCTCCCAGCCCCGCTCCTCCTTCAGATCAGACCAAACTTGCTGCAGTCCTTAAACATTAAAGCAATAAACCACCACTTTTAATACAAAGAAAAACACAAACAAGAGCAGCAGCTTTGAGGCCGCTTCACCTTCTTGGTCTCAGAGCTTTTGCATTCATCCACTAAGACTATCTTCTTCCCTTTGCATCACCTTCAGGTGAAGACTAAATCCTCTGGAGAACGACAGGCCCGTCGTAGGCCCGCAAGGTTTTAGCCTTGCAGGAGTTGCTTCTGTAAGCTAACCTGCCTTGAAATGAGGTTTATTTACGCAGCGTGCTTCATACCTTTGAGAGAAGCTGCTGCTTAAAACACTTCAAAGCATGGTTTTGTGCTGGAGGTGGAGCCGCCCAGAAGGCCACGCTCTGCACAGGCTGCTGAATTCTCGCAAGGCATCTGAGGGTGGAGATATTTGCCTATGAAATAGGACAAAATAAAGCCAAACAACCCTCAATCCTTTTCAAACTGCACCCAGGACAGCGCAGAGAAGTCCGTGGAGGGCCGATCAGTCCTTTGTGCTGCTTTTTCCCAGCCAGCATTAAGCAGCAGCTTGAAATGTAGGCTTGGTTTGTGTGGTATGTGGGCATAAACATGAAATGTGTTTCTGGAGCAGACTGCTCAAGCCCTTGTGTGGAAAGGACTTTCTAGATCATAAAGAGACTTTATCTTCATTAAGTAAAACATTAAAGGAAATGTTCTAACTTAAAGCACCATACATTAATGCTTGGCAGTGTAAGGGGTTTAATTGCCTGTTGCTTTCCCACCATAAATTACAGCCTGCAGCTGATGGAAAGCCTTCCCCCAGCCCTGCTGGTGCACCTCGCTCCTGTTCCGTGCCTTCACTCTGGATGGAAGCAGAAGGGCATCATGGAGGTGTCCAAAGTTCATAGAGATGGGAAAGTTTGGAGAAGGCAACAGGGATTTAAGCATGGCACATGTTTGGGATGAGTAGCTCATTACACAGGCAATGCTCTGCAGGTTTTGTTGTTGTGTACATGAGAATGGAATAACTGGCTGGTATGGGTTTAAAGATGCCCCATAGTGACCCAGCATTACACATTCAGACAGGAGGTATCCACTGACACTCTGTTTGCCACTGAGCAATGCCTGCATCAAATATACGTGGGTATAGCTATCTCTATATCTATATATAGATATATATGTCATTTCTCTTTATTATTGCTTGCACTAAGTGACCCCAAACTGCCTGTGCAGCCCTGTCCGGCAGCTCCTATGGCATCAAGATGAGAAGCACCATTATGAAGGAGGTCCTGAATGTCCCTGCAGGGCTGATCCATCCCCACTGGGACCACCTCTCAGAGTGCCCGTGCTCACACCCAGGGGCACCTGGCAGGTGTTACCAAGGCCCTTGCTCTGCTCCTAGTAGCAGCCAGCATGGAGGGCCCAGAGTCACCACTGCCCCAAGGACACACTCAGCCTGGACAGTGAGCTACCCCTTGGCTGTGACATCTGGCAATCCAAACAGAAAGAAGTCAAAAGTTTCATAGAGTTCTGGAACCACAGGCTCATAGGATGGCTTGGGTTGGAAGGGACCTCAAAGATCATCCAGTTCCACCCCCCTGCTGTTGGCACAGCTGCCAACCACTAAATCAGGCACCAGCTCGGGCTGCCCCATCCAGCCTGGCCTTGGGCACCTCCAGGGATGGTGCACCCACAACTTCTCTGGGCTTCCACTCATACTTTCTAATTAATTGGTACCTTTGCAGCACATCTTCTAGGGCCAGGAGAGAGCCACAAATCACCCAGCCTGACTTCCCATCTGCTGCATGCCATGAATGTCACCTGGTAATCCTCTGTGGAGTCCCATAACACGTAGTTGGCCAACATGCCTCTTTCCACAAAGAAAGAAGCTATCAGCAAATGGAGATTTTACCGTTGCCCTTGGCAGTGTGTGCTGATGCTAAATGCCTGCCAACATTTGTACCTTATTTCTAAGTTCTTTTGCTACCACCTCCAGTTTCTGGCTGCGGTATGCCTTTCTCCACTGGATTAAGGATCCCTCCCATGTCCTGCTTCTTCTCCCCATGACAGTGCTTAGCCACTGTAATCAAAACCCCATCTCCTTTATAACAAACTAAACAGATTGAGCTCTTTGTGAGTCTCAAAGGGAAGGCATTTCCTCCGACCTTACAGTCACATCTGTGTCTCCTTCCTACATCTCCTTGTTCTTTCCAATTTTGTTTAGAAATCAACCCTGAGAAGAGCATCACGTGTCCCCACAGCGCCAACCTGACATCCAAGGAGTGTGTTTTCCTTCCCACCCCTAGCAAATTCCACCAGCCAGCTTCATGGCTCTATAAAATCAGACGTGAAATCATTTCATGGGTCATAGGAAAGGGAAAATCCCAAAGAAGAGCACTAACGTGACCCAGGCGAAGCTGCAGAAACCCAGCGGGATGAAAAAGTGCTGATCTCCCAGGCTTACTTCTGCTGCAAAACCTAACAAAATATTGATTCAGCTTCCGAAAATGAGGCTAAAATCCATGGGCTGTGCAGATCTCTAAACCCAGCTGCCGCCCACATGACCCTTCGCTTCGATTGCGCTGCAAGGAGTCATTTTCAGACCTTCCCTTACAGCGAGCTGCAACTGAAGTAAAAAAAAAGTAAAGGCAGCTGTACCTTAAAATAACCCTCTGAAGTCACCAGGAGAATGGGCTGAGATTTCTCTGATACCTGGGAGGCCGTTAGGTTGCTGTTGGCTCTTCCGACACGTGAGCATTTTTTTGTGCTCTGCACCTAACTACAGTATTTGTTCTACCAAACCTCTCTTCTGTTCTCCTTTTCGCCCAATTTAACATCTCTAAAATGAACTCCAGGCTAATGCAGATGTCAGGATTTCACAATTATCTTGCTTTCAGCATAGAGACACTATACGACATTTCTCCCTTGGTTTTGCTTTGCCACAGCCCTGTACTCAGAGCCACACTTTTGGTATGGACTCTGATGTGATTTGATTAGTAGTTACATAGACTTGATTACTCATTAATATTAGTAAATAAAGACAAGCAAAGCTCTCCCATTGGCAGTGCCAGGGGAACTGTGGCTCCTCTGCTGTCCTTCTCAGCACGCAGTACCAGCAAGGTGAAGAAGGATTATTTACAGGAGAAAACAATTGGTTGGCTGGAGACCAGTTTAGCATGAGCCAGCCTTAAAATCTTAAAGAACAAGAGGCAAAAAGGCCTGCAATAAAAACAGGCAGAGAGCAGGGCTAGTCTGCAAAATTAAAATCACAAAGCATAACTATGGACTAATTGCTAGAGGGAATCCATAAACTCTGACTTTGGCAGACATCTGCCTGGGTCCTGGCTCCAGGGGCTCCAATACAGTTTTCTAACTCTGCTTAGTTGTTTCTCCGGTCTTCATCAAACCCACGCTTTGATGAAGTTCCTACTGCCATGGCCAACAGTAGAGGATAGAGGAACAATAGAGGAAGAACTTTCCATCCAGCCTGTAACTGTTTACGGTTCCTAAAGCTGTCTCTGCCTCAATCACTGGAATCTGATTTTAAGTCTGCAGCCTCTGCTCGCGTCCTATGGCAGTTTGTACAGATCAGCACACCAACCCCAGACAAGGACTTCGGGTGCTTTTGCAGCTAACCCAGTGAGCAATGCTCAGAGGATATTCAAGATGTGGAAATTACGAGAAGACAAATAACATGAGAAAGGACCTGCAGAATGTTTAATTAACATTTATGCAGAATATCATAGGCTCATGAGAGTCATTTGAGTTGGAAGGGACCCTTTAACGGCCATCTGGCCCAGATAACCCCACAATAAACAGGACACCTGCATTGTCACAGACAGTCCACCCATCAAATCCATACCATTTCAATTTGGAGAGAAGGATGTTATGGAGGACTGCATCAAAAGGCCTCCCTTTAGTCCAGACAGATGACAACAGTGGCTCCTCCCCTGTGCACTGGTGCAGTTACACCATCATAAAAGCAACAAGGTTGGTCGGGCAGCACCTGCCCTTGGAGTACACCGGGGTTGTTATGTAATCAGCAGCAGACAATAGTAAATACTATGGTGAAATCATGCTGACTTCCCCGTGCTGCTGAGAACGACGTGCTGACATAGCCAAACCTTCAGTCAATACTAATGCAATCATGGAGTGCTGCTGCAGCACCGGGCAGCAGAGGTGACACCGCTCTTAGAGAAGTGCAAAGCCTCCTGCAAGAATAGGCCCCAATTACACCATCCCTAATTAGCTTTCCAGCGGTAATCTGATTTTTTTTTTTCATTTCCTGTTGTATCAAACCACTGCTATGTCCCACCCTGAAAACACTTCTCTCTTCTGTTGACTACAGCCCATTGACATGTTTATGCTACCTACCCAGTAGGCATTACTACTTATTACTTCCCAGGAGGAATAAAAGACTCTTTAAGCTGATGATTGGAGTGCTGATGCCCAGCAGTGCTGGCATCAACTTCACTTCATTGAATCATAAAGGTTGGAAAGGACTGCTAAGATCACCAAGCCCAGTAGGCGACCCAACACCACCATGTCCACTCTCCCTGTGTGGGACAATGGGGCCAGTTGCTTGAATGGGGAAAAAGTTACCAGTGGAAGAGAGGCAGAAGAGCAAGGAAATATTTGGACCTCGGTTTCACCAACCTAAGTCTGGGAGATGCTATTTAGGTCTAAATCCAAAGGAAGCCTGGAGCAGGAGGCAGCCTCCTCCCAGCCCCCATTCCCAAAGCACAGCTTGAAACTAAGTCACAACAACTGTTTGCAGCATTAAAGCTCTGTGGCAAGAAATGATAGCCGCTTCCCACAAATCTGGGCAAGATAAACATCTTTGTTACAAAGCATGAGCCTCTCCAGTTTTATTGACCGAGATAGAAAGCGTCAGATAATGGGAACTGCTGAATCCAGCCTCTGATTAGCAATTAAACACTTAGAGAGGGGCAAGCCTCTGGGCAACAATGCCCTCCCCATTGATTCATATAAAACCTTCTCACATAAATTAGCTATCCCCATGATTTTAATGCTTCACTATGCCCTTGACAAAGGAGTCCTTACAGGGCTGCGCTCAGCAATCGGCTCCAGCTTGCCCTTTGGAAACCTGGCTGGGATCCAGGGCCGTGGATGCTGCTGTCCCGCTGGAAGTGGGATGCAGGAGCAGAGGGGGCTCCTCGCCCCGCCAGCCTCCTGGTGGCAGTGGGATGGGGTTGCCGTGCCTGGATGGAATGTAACACACAAAGCACAAAGTGGGGGTCCCGCTGCGGCACCGCCCGGGTCCATCCCATCAGATTGATTTGCACACACAAACAGCAAACGCGCCCTGGTTTGCAAGAGCAAGGAGCGTGCACAGCCCGTGCATGGCCGCCCTGCAGCTCCCACTGCCTTTGTGCACCTCGGGCCGGGTTCCAGCCTGGCTCCGCCAGCACCGACCTCAGCGATCTGTTCTGAGATTTGCACGGGCTGATGGAAGCGAGGTGGGAGAGGGGCATTTTCTACATGAAAGGTATTATATAAAAGCGGACGGCTATTCACGTCAGCAGCCCATCTCCCTAATTAAAAGCTGAAAGAATCCGAGCTCGGCCTGAGGAACGATCAATCCTGCCAGACACAATGTACCCAGGAGACGTTTGCGGAACACAACTGACGCTGCTGAGGGCTTTGTTTCCCTGCACCTCCTTCCAACCAGTGTAAAGGCTGCGACTGGAAAGTCCTGGTCCTTGGAGGGAGCGCTGGCTTTTATCAGATGGTAATGATGAGTACATCATGAAATCATTTAATAGTTCTCATTAAACGCATTGCTGGAGAGCGGGCTTGATTTACGGACGGTGTGCCAGGGGTATAAATAAGCTGCGCTCCGCTTGTAACACAGCTGGTCAAGAAAATTAATGTTTTGTTTTCCATAACCTTTGTGCTCTCCCTTCCTCTGCTACTATGGCAAAGCTCGAGGCGTGTAACTCGATCGTTCTCTGAAAGACAACGCAGGTCCCCAGGCCTCAGCCCAGCAGCGGAAAGGCTCCCACATGGAGCTGCATTCCAGCCCCTAACACGTGGACATTTCCTCACTGCAAAACAAAACCCCAACCTACTTCCAGCCAGTCTTGCCTCTCCTGCACTTGTGCTGGGAGCATTCCCAGCAAGCCCAGCTCCTACAGGTACTGATACATTCAGCAATGCTGCACTGAATGCATTTCCACCTTTATAAGTCTCTCTTTTTCCTTTTTTCCTCTTTTTTTCTTTTCTTTTTGCCCAGGGAATAGGACAAAAGCCATTCAAACCAGATGACCATCCATCTTCAGATCAGACGAGAGGAAACGTGAGGCAGTTGCGGTGCAGGACGGTGGCCAGAGACACTTTTAATGCTTACACTAACCGTGGCACCTAATCCTAAGCAAACACTTCATCAGTTGCATAATGTTGTTCCAAAAGCCCTTTTACTCCCAGCACAAGGCGCCCACTGTGCGTGCGACCTGGGGCAGGAGAGCTGAGTTCTCAGGGCAGACAGACACGGATGAGGCTTAGCAGAGAGTTGATTTCAGCAAGGACAGAGGGAAGGGCTTTGCAGTCATATGGTTCACATCTGGAATTTACAGGCCTGATAATTTTATAACCCCCTCCTTACGGTTTTCCAGCAGAGCAATATTCCCCCTTGCTTCCCAGCCTAAGCCATGTTTCACTGCACCCTGCAGCAGCTGCTGCATCCCTCCAGCTCAGAACTCCACGGAGGGGTGGGAGAGGACGCATCCATGGTGACCTTGGTGGCACAAACCAGAGCCTTGCAGACCAAAGGTTGCTCTGCCAGCAGCTGGAGAAGGCCAGCAGGACTTGCTCACAGCAAGTGGGGCCAGACGACCTTTAAAGGTCCCTTCCAACTCAAACGATTGCATGATTCTACAGTAAGTCCTTTTAAATCTCACCCCGAGTCCTTTCTGGTTGCTTTTATGGCGCATATGAACCGTTCTTCATAGGATCCACTTTCTAAAGACATTTTAGTATTCCTTTCCTGGTTGAAACCAAGAAACCTCTTACTCAACCAACCATTTCTCAGATGCACTGCATAACCCAGGCAGCAGTGTCACCCCATGAAGACATTCAGAAACAAGCAGTCAAAACACTGAGGCGGCAGAGAACACAACAGCATGAAAACCACCTCTAACCATGACAGGAAACATGGACAAGACCAGTCTCATTTAAGATAGGGATCTGTGTGTTTGTGCACATTTATTAACAAATGATCTGTTGCTATGATTGCTGACATTTGTTAACGATGGTTTCAGCCTTGCCAGCCTCTCCCACCTGATGTGAAGGCACTTGGTGGAGGATGTCTTCCACAGTGACACAGTGGTCACTGCTGTGAGCATATTCCAGGCTCTACCTTTGTGCAGGGACTCACAATCTGCCCAAAAGCAATCCTAGCCATGGGGCTTAGCTTAGCCATGCATTTGAAATCTAAACCCAAAGAAATTCAGAGCGTTTCCTCTGGAGGCAATGCAGCTCTTGGAAATGCCATCGAGTCTGAAATGCTTGGAAGTAATCACCAGTACCCCCAAAAATCGGAATTGAGGAAAAATCTTCCCAGGTTGGAAAGCAGTGTCAGCTGTTGCAAAGCAATGGGACTGAAGGAGAGAAAAGCTGCCCGAGAGTCAGCCCTGAGCCCTCTGGGGAAGGAGCAGCCGCCTGGGCAACGCGCGGTGTGGACACAGCAACTTCAGTAATGACTTTGCTCCTCCTGTACAGGCCAGTTCTGGGTCCTGCTTTCTGTGGGGAACTTCCTTTGATGCAGTAGGAACTGATCCCAGGCGGCCGACCGCAGCATTTGTTACTCTGTGTGCAACGCTTTGTGCCTAAACAAAGGAGGGAGGAAGAGACCTCTTCGGTAATCATTGCAGAAATGATCTTGACCTTTTAACACTGAAGCCAAGAATAAAACTGATAAAACCCCTAGAGCTGATCCCTACCTCATTACTGTATTTATGCCAGATTAAGCCTGGAAACTTGGCTTGTTTGCTGGTATGCAAGGATGTCCCCTGCACAAAGCTTCCACTGAACGTATGCGAGGAACCAATGGCAGGGTCACAGCTGAGCTCCTCCTGGCACACCAAGCCTTGGGCCTGCAGGTTTACACCCTACACACTAAGTGCTCTGGCTCTGATAGCAGCCACAGCAGCGCCATGACTGACACTGCAAGGAAAACCCAAAGGCTTCCCTTTAGCACCAACACTCAATGACATCCCTGTGACCTTGCACTGATCAGTTACTCTATACTGCAAGTGCAACACGTATGAACAGAGCCAAACCACCCGACGTTCAGACACCTGAAGATCTGCGAATGAGAATGCAAACACTCAGTGTTACCTAATCACACCCCAGGCCCCTTTTTCCCAACTACACGCCATTTGCACGTACCCTCAAGGCTCCAGAATTCTTCAGAGAGGCCTGAAGCCTTGGGGTCACAATCACATGGAGCACTCTCCTTCCTTCAGGCTCCCGTGCAAACCGCAGGACCTCAAACTAACCATGACCAAATGCTTGATAATTCCAAGGGCCGTGGTGGCTTTGGCTGACAGCACATGCCCACTGTGTGCTCAAACAGGCCAGCCTTTTCTTGACCTAACGTGTGAGCCACAAGCATCTGCCCCAGAAAGAGTTAAAACAGAGTTCTGCTCGTACTTAAGTGTTACAAATCTCCTCCGTTAAGATAAATTATTCAGGAGATGTCATCCTCCCATCAGCACCATCTGAGCTACGTCTTTAATAGTTCTGTGTGCTGAACACTTGCTGTCATACTGTCAGCGATACCACGGCTCCAAGATGAAGAAGGGGGGAACGCGTGCATGCACACTATCAAACATGAAAGACAAAGCTGCTTCCTCTTAATTGCCATGAATCACACACTGCCCAAGGCAGAGGGGAGATTCAGGATGTCCATTGCATTTCAGAGGAGTAAAACAAGCAGAAATAACACACACACTTCAGGAAGAGCAGTAACCTCTGCTTTCTCACCTGATGGATAATTCAGGCACTCCCTGCACTGCATTTCCCCCTTTTGCCCCCAGATGTTAAAATAACCACCTGTCTGCCCACATTACCACTTACTTGTCTGCATGATGTGAAAATGCAGGAAACAAATGTCACCAAACATGTTCAGAAACAAATACGAGCCTAACATAGGAGAACTCTTCTCCCAGGTGATAGGGTGAGAGGTAACGGCCTTAAGTTTCATGTGGGGAGGTTCAGGTTGGGTATTAGGAACAATTTCTTCTCTGTAAATTGGTGAGGTATTGGCACAGGCTGGGAGAGGTGGTGGGGTCACCGTCCCTGGAGATGTTCCAGAGCTGTGGGGATGTGGAACTGAGGGATGTGGGCAGTGGGGACGGTAGGGGTGGGCTGGGGTTGGGATTGGGGATCTTAGAGACCTTCTCCAGTCCTCATGGTTCTGTCATTACCACAACATTGCCTCATGTCAGTGCCTGCAATGTCCAGAATGCCGAGGCAGCTGCAGAAATTACAATGACTATGATCTGCCAGGACATGATGGTTAAAGTCTTGCTTGCATTTGTAAAAACACTGCTTTATGAGCCACACAGCGTGAAGGGATGAGCTCAATCCCTATGGGTCAGATTGTCATTCACAGTCAAACCTCTCTTCTCTCTCAGTGTGGGTGGAGAATTGTAAGGGATCCCTGGTGGAGACCACTCCACATCTTTCCTTCCTGCTCCGCAGAGCTTCTACTA
>PPHD01021778.1:0-13117 GCA_002909625.1 Bambusicola thoracicus | reverse complement strand
GAGGCGTTCAAGGCCAGGCTGGATGTGGCTCTGGGCAGCCTGGGCTGCTGGTTGGCGACCCTGCACATAGTAGGGGGTTGGAACTGGATGAGCACTGTGGTCCTTTTCATCCCAGGCCATTCTAGGATTCTATGATTCTGTGAACCTCAGTGTAGCAGAACAGGTACCAAGAGGTAGGTTGCAGAGGCTACTTTGCTTCCATGCTCTCTATATTGGAGTAGATAGGTTGAATATTAGGCTTGTAATCTCAGCATTTGCATGCTGATTTCAGGAAGAGCTTCCTAAGGAAACAGTGGAGAGCTTCTGCATGGGGATACTTTGGAGGTGGTACAAAGTCAAAAAAGGATTGCCACAGCCTGCAAATGTCAGCTTATTCATAACAAAAGGCAAAACTCTGCTGCTTGCATGCAGAAGGCAAACAAAGGGAAAAAAATGTCATTTCTGCTTGCTCAGTGTGCATGTTTGTTTTATTTTAGCTGTAGAAAAAGGTCTAATGAACATTGCTTTAACTGCAGCTAATTAGGTGTAGTCTTAAAGAATCGTATTGCTGAAACGTTCGTGCTGCCAACACAAGATTTGGTTGGACTGTGTCAGGAATATGTTGCTTACACTGCTGTTCACCAGCAGTGTTTTTGTTAACTGGAGTGAAGCTGGGAAGCAGAAGGGCCCTTGTACCCTGAAAGCAGCCACCTTCCTGTAACCCCAGTCCAACAGATCTGCTGCTGATGGGTGACAGCACTGCCGATCGCATTGGAAATGCAGTATTGGGTGACTAAAAGGGGCTGCTTGCCACACTGGATCCTGCCTTCCCCTTGGACGTTCATAGCTCAAAAGAGGCTGGCCTAGGGAATGATATCTTTGTGCTTGAAAGCATTTGTGTTTGTGGTGAAAATGGAAACCTGTCAAGTCCAGTAGAGCTGGAGAGCAGTAGTGCTAAGTACTTGGACCCAAAATCCACAGAGGTTGGTGTGTGGCAGTACAAGTATTACATCTCCTGTCCTCACCTCAGCCAGAGGAAAGTCTGTTAAACAGAGTGGGAGAAGTGACCGTAGTGGGTGATTTGGGTCTGACAGCTTTACTCAACATTCTTAGATGCTATGGCCTGATGCAGTGTGAAGAAATAAAGCACTGCTGGTGAAGGAGGGCAGGATCAGGACAGCCTTCTGGTTTCTGTGCTAATATTGCTTTCTGGGCTTGTATTACTGTAAAACACAAGGAATCATCTGGATTTTTAAGGGCTTTTTGTTTTTCAACAGAAGTGGGATATCTGGGTCTCTCTTGGGAATCTGGTTGGGAATTTGTGCTCCAGATAAATAATCGCTAATTATTTGTCTTAGGAGAACCCGGTCCTTTTTTTCTCAGGGAAGATGTGGCTGCTTGGCTACATGACATCTGAGCTGCTCTTCAAGTCATCACTGATCCATCCAAGTCCCCCAGGTGTATTTGTGATGGAGGTTACACTCTGTCTGAACATCTGGGCGTTGGGAAGTTGGGAGTTCACTCACTCTATCAATATTGGTGTTTCCTGGCTTCTCTGCACTCATGGCAGCGTTGGCAGATGGCATTTGTTAACGTCCGCCTAATTCTGCTTGTACCTGCCATGGGTGTAGGCAGCCTCTTGCATTTCAGGTGGAAAGAGAAGCAGTAAAAGCATGGGCATCCCAAATGCACAGTGGGTCAGAGGTCGGCAGAGCGACATGGTAACCTCTCTTCTGCTGAGTCTTTTCTACTTTATGAGTGCTGCTCTAGCTTTGCTAGATGGAACCTGTGGGCTTAGACAAAAGATTTTTGGAAGGGCTGCTCCAGGGTGAGTTGCAGCAGGAGCTCATTGAGGATAGTAGTTTGTAGAACCAGAAAATGTAACCTTTTCACTTGGATTTCCACCTCTAAATCTGCTTTGCTCTCTCCCGTGTTGCTGTAGAGCAGCGGGTGGCTGCTCGAGGAGAACATCTCACCTCTAAGCACGTGACAGAGTGTGCCAGGAGGAGACAGTGCTGTGCTGGTGTGTGTGAGCTGCACAGGGGTGAGTACAAGTGAGAGGGATGATGCTGGAGGGTGAAAGATGACCCCATGTTTTCTCCTTCCTGATTGCATCTCTGATTTCTGTTAATGGAGATGTAAGACATTTCATTACGTGGTTTGTTTATTCCCAACCTCACGTTAAGCCCCCTGGAGACAGGGTGAGCCCGTGGTTTGTTTTCTCTTCTTTCCCACCTCAGAGCTGGAGCCCCTCACAGAGATAACGGAGGGGCTGGTTGCCCACCAGAGCAAGGAGGCAGCCATCTCTTCTATCTTCTGCACCTCCTGCAGCAGCCCTCAGCAACGTGCCTGCTCCAGCCATCCCTTCCCGGCCATAGGGGAAGGCCGGCACAATGCTGAGCCTGATTCCCAAATGGTAAGTAAGAAGGTGAAGGAATGGCATAGGAACAGAAGGAATCATAGAATCATTAAGATTGGAAAAGATCACTAAGATCCCTAAGTCCAACCCCAGCCCACCCCCACTGTGCCCACTGCCCACGTCCCTCAGTGCCACATCTCCACTGTTCTTGAACACCTCCAGGGATGGTGTCCCCACCACCTCCCTGAGCAGCCAGTTCCAATGCCTGACCACTCTTTTGGAAAATATATATATATATTTTTCCCCCAAAATGCATCCCATGAGAGCCAAAGCTGAACTGGGACTGGGTGTTCTCTGAGCCAGAAGTACTGGAGGGATTTTTTGCTTCCAACGCTGGCCAAAGACTGTGCAGAAAGTGACTGTCCCAGCAGAAAATATGCTGGGGTTCAACTGCTTTGGATAAGCACGGCTCAGTCTGGATCTCTGCTGCAGGCGTGCCAGCTTCTTTCTAAAGAGAGAGGAAAATGGATTTTGTACTTCTGGAGTTCTCTTCCCAGCTTGGATTGGGATCACAGGCTGCAGTACCAAAATTAGAATGAGACCAGAGACCTTTGCATGTTCATTTCTTGCTGAAACCAGGCCCCACTGAGAGTATTTAACGTTTTACTGATAATGCTCCTTTGCCAGCAGAACTGGGCACAGAGCCTGAACATGCATTGATTAAACTCACTGAAAGTTTTGATGTGGATTTCAATGGCACCAGCCACTTTTTTTTTCTTCTTCTTCTTTTTTTTTTTTTTTTTTTTTTTTCCCAAAGGGACCCTGGCTTTCTTTCCAGTTCAATCCCCCACTTTGTTTCTGCTGGTTTTGTGGATTTCCTTTCTGGGACTGGTAGCCCCAGCAATGGGCAAATCAAGAGAAACGGTCCCCAAATCTTGCTGTCAACAGGGACAGGCAAAGAAACAGTTTAATGCCTACGTCTGGAGTTTCTTTTACAGCAAATTGACTGAGATCAGGAAGCATTAGATACCAGTAAATTCCAGTCTGATTGTTTGCAGGTGCAAATGCAAATGAAGAAAGCATCTTACCTGGGCCTTGGCCCTGGGTCTTGCCTCCCCAAATCTTCTAACTCAAATTCCTCATTAGAGGGTTTTTTTTCCCCCGTAGAAGAAAATCAGAAAATTACTGACTTTCAACTCGCTTTTCTTGCTTTCTTTCAAGATTAAAGCATCAGTTGGAAACATGTGTGTGTGCAAGCCTGCTAGGAGGTAGAGCTGCCCCTCTAACCTAGCTCTCTTCTTTTTTTCAGTTCCTTGAATGTCCCGAAAGACCCCCCAAGAGCTTTTGATCTCCGAAGCTGTTTTACTACAGCACAGAAATTATAAGCATGAGAAAAAAATATTTATTTTAGAGGGAAAACACTGAACTCCTGGGTGAGATGGATATGTTAAAATCTGGGAAACGGATCTCCACCCTGCCCTGTGAGCAACATCAGGCAGAAAGTCCTCCCGCCTCGTCACAGCATCATAGAATGTCTTGGGTTGGAAGGGACCTCAAGGATCACCTGGTTCCATCCTGCTGGTCACCCCAGGCCTAAGTGTCGTTTCTACCCATCCCAGTGTACATCTGGAAGTGGGTAAGCCAGAAGGCTCTGGAAGCCTTTGATGGATTCAGTCTCATTGATTGGCAGAATAATATCTGCTACAAACTGCCCCGGTGGAAGTCTGGGAAAGGGATTTGAGGAGATCTGTGGAGCAGAGCTCCCTCCTAAAGCACAGCCCTCCCCATGTCAGGGAGCTGCAGAGCTCCAGCAAAGCGTTTCCTTATAGCAGAAGGAGCACTTATTGTGTTCCTTGGCAGATTATTTAAGCATCATTCCTGCTCATTTAATGGCATTGAAATGCAGATAAGATGCAATGTATTATACACTGATTTCCCCTCTCTTTGTGGTTGAGCTTGTTGTCTAATGTCAAGGGCAGGTGCTTTTGTGTGATACCTGCTTAGTGATATTTATGGTGGTATTTATTCCAAGACAGCGGTTCATGTTATTGTCCTTTGTTTTGTCACACTCTGAGACTCCGTTACATGCCTGGTGCATCATTTATTCAATTATTAAAATGTCTTAATGAAGGTTAACAGCACGGAGCCGCGCGGTCATGCAGAGCCAACACACATAAATCTGTCAGGTGTGACGTTGGAAAAGGTGACTGAGCTGCACCTCCTGAAGTGCAGATGGGTTGGGAAAATAGTGCCAGGAGCACAGCTCGAAACAAATCCTTCTGATTCTATGCTGTGTAAACCCTTCAGTACTTTGAAAGACCAGCTCTAGAGCAGGCGTTTCTGTGAACATGCCTGCTTGGGTTCTCCAGGACTCCATGCTCTGCATGGTCACGGGGAACCCTTTCTATTCCTGGAAAAATCCTTCCTCTGCAGGGCCTTGGGGATCATGAGGGTGTTATGGTCTGATCCCAGCATGAGCTATGTGATGCCACTGAGGCTGTTGCTAACGACCAATAAGCTTCCCCACAGCACCATGGAGGAACAGAGAGCTGCAGAGATGGTATTCAAAGCGCATAATCCCAACTTGGAAAAAATTCCCTGCATTGCAGGAGAATCCTGGGCACCACTAGGATTGTGCTCAAGTATTTTTGTTCACACAGCTAGTATGAGTTGAATCCAGAGCAAATGCAAGAGTGCCTCATTTTAGATAGTGTTAAGGAATGAGTTAAATTTCCAAATAAGTGTGGAGTAAGGGAAATTCTGTAGCTGTCTGTGGGTTCCCTCCAGATGACTTGCCACCTAATGCCTTGATCACGGGCTAAAAGATTTGCTGGTTCAGTTTTACTTAATCAAAACAAGAGTGGTATTTGCATATCACAGCAAATATCCTTGGCCATTGCAAAATGCTTAAGAGAGACTTTCGCCTGTAGCCTTGGGCAAGAGCGATTGAAATCACTGTTCAGCAGTCCATTGATGTGCCTGCCAATTGCAGTTGTATGTACTGCCCAATGGTACGGTTCCCGATTGAATTATTACCTTGATAATTTTTTTAATCAACTCATTAGGACCTATTAGTGACTTTGGAGCAGTAAAGGTTTTCCCGCCCGGGATATGTCAATATCCTGGAGAATTACTGCTATATGAGCTGGTGTGAATGTCCTCAGCAGTTCAAATGATGCTACTGCATGCTGTAGTTTGCACGGTGGCTCATGAAGTTGATACAGATCTTTCAGGCATGGAAGCCAAAGTCATCAGCAAAGGTATTTCCTGTCTTCTTCCAGAGGTATTTCTCTGCCCTTTGGGCCATTCCACTAGATGTCATTATTTCACTCATTACTCTAGAGATGAAATGGTTTGTCCCAAGGCTCAAGTGCTCACCCTGTCCTCACACAGCTTGATAGCCACTCATTGATCTGCTTTGTAGTCCTCAAGCATTGCTGTTACCTGCTAGGTCAGGTCTGACATCACGACTGCCTCCCTAGAGGTAATTAATCACTCACTGCCTAATTCTCCTCAGCTCATTTACACACAGCCGTGGCAGAGCTCCAAAAATGGATCACGTGAAGCAAAACCACTGCAGGGGACAGTGGTATGGCTGTGAGGACACTGTTGCACTCACCTTCGCTCTGCACATCTGTAGATCACAGGCAGCCCAGCAATGCTGCCCCAGCTCAAAATGATGGATAAGACAGAGTCTTTCACCACTCATATCTCACTGTGTTCAGTCAGGTTTGGGAAACCATAAAATAGACAACTCAAGCATATAAAGATCGCTCAGGTAGAACGTTTACCCAGGTTTAATGGGGAAGGAACTTGAGTGTCACTGATGCAAAGGAAAGCTCTCCATCACATCACTTTATGTCCCAAAGGCAATGCTCCACGGCACTTCAAAAATACAAACAGTGTGGTGAGAATAAATATAATAGATGGGCTTCGGCAATGCAAATGAAAAGCAATTATCCCAAATCGCGGTCTTAATTTATAAGCAGTCAGTATAATTTGAGAAACTGAAATCTGATGTTGCTAAATCAAATTCCTGTAATTCCACTGGGCATTAAGCACATAATAAGATTACACTGTGCACTGAGCATGTCCTTGTTAAATCTGCTGGCTACTGCATTTTTATTGCTCTCCTGGGGGTTTATTGAGTTTACACTTCCAGTAAAAGGTAGTGTTTTCACAGTGTCTTTGCTACGCTGGCCACACAAGTCTGAGTGCAGCAAGCAGAACTGTAAAGCCATATAATTTGCTTACGTCCCTTGGCAGCTCAGTTGGAAGAAAAGGGGGAAAAAAAAGGCAATTAAAAGATACCACATCATTGTATTTAACCAAATTAAAAAAAAAAATAGTAATGAATCTACTGTCATGTAATCAGTAAGGAAAGGAAGCCATGCGTAATGGTGAGGTTTAGCCATGAGACAGCTAAATTGATGAGCTCTCCCATTTAGATTTGTTTCTGAATGCCTGAATAGTGGTGCTAATATGATGATACTTGAAATTTATGTATGAGAGTGACCTTGAGACGAGCCGTGCTGCAAACAATCAGGAAGAATATGATTTCCTTGCATCGGGTTGTTTGTAGGCTTGGAAAATGGATGAGGAGGCAGAGGATAAAGGGAGCACAGCAAGGAGCTTGGAGACAAGACAGTGAAAGCCTCTGGAAGCAGCACAGTATTTCCTCACAATGACCCAAAGATGAAATGTGCCATTGCAGAAGGAGGGAGAAAACAAAACAACAACAACAACAACAAAATGATGGCCCCCGTTGAGCCAATGCAAGACAAAACAAATCAGCAGAGGCCCTAAAGAGCCACTGTTGACAGTGCAGGATAATCTGCACACCTATGAGCAGGTAGCCCTGATTTGGCATCCTGCTGTTTGGTTCCCTCTGCCTTTGTAACTTTGAGTCTTAGGTTAAGCTTTTGGGTGTAAAAGTCCCCTTGAAACTGCTTATCACCGATCAGGATTAATAATGCTGGATAAGATTGATAGCCGCATTTACATTCGTTTTAAGCTCCGGGTTTGAGTGAGACTGGTTTGGCACCTGGAGGGATTTCATGTGTCTAAATGATTCCCCAGCCAGTCACCAGCCCTACCTGACATTTGAGAGTCAGGGAGTGAAGGTGAGAGACCAAATCCTCCTTCAGGACTGACAGGCAATTTTGAAGCTTTCTGTTTAAAATGACTGCCAATACCCTGTTTCCTCAGCATTACAAGGACCGAGGTTCTGACTGAATTCTTCTATTTGAGATTTATTTTGAGATTACTTGAGATTTATTGTTCGTGACATAGCGGGTCCACGAGGAAAACCTTAACGTGATCTGACAGTAATTCACCAGAAGTTTGGCATGGATTTACCAAGGGAACTCTAAAACAATGAGACTTCCCACAACTAAATAACACAGGGGTCACAGAACAATTAGGATTAGGGTTACAGATGTGTTCATCAGTGTCAGGACAATTATGTTCTATAGTTCTATTAGCTGGGTAACCTAAGACAATGACTTTGGAAGACTTGCTGATGGGAGGAAGAGCTTGGAGCTTAAACATAATGAGTGTTCGGTGTGCCCTGTGGGCTGACCAGCAATGTATTGGCATTATCAGGATGGACTGTGTATGGTAACTGTTGAATCACGGCCTGAACCTCTGATTGACCACCTGAGTTGAGTGCTGAGTCAGCTGCAGGGGCACAGGTGAACGCAATTTCACCTGAGTGACCGGAAGCATGGTTCCACCCCTCCTAGACCCCATTTAAGGGCTGACTCCCCCAGGAGGAAAGATCTCTATCTGGAGATCCTCCCTCAGGGAACCTGTCAGTGAGCCCAGGACACAGGTACAATCTTTATTTCTTTTCTACTTTGTAACAGGATAATTTTTCCAATCCAATACCCGTTTGCTATACAGACTGGAACTGATTTCTTCTCTGAAAGGATGATTAGGCACTGGAATGGGCTGCCCAGAGACGTGGTGAAGTCACCGACCCTGGTGGTGTTCAAAGAGTGTTTGGATGTTGTGTTGAGGGACATGGTTTAGCGCAAACCATTGGTGATGGGTGGATGGTTGGACTGGAAGATCCTGTGGGTCTTTTCCAACCTCAGTGATTCTATGATTTTTCTCTCCCTTTCTTACTGCGGAGTCTAGAAGGCACCCAAAGAAGATGAGAGAAGCGCAGAGCAAACACAAAGAGCTGTATCTTCTCACAGTGTGATGTTGCCTGTAGAATAACCACAGCCCCTTGACCAAGTGTGGATGTAGATGCTAAAAAATTAATGTGGGCTCCAAGGAATACTAATCAAGTTTATTCAAGGCACAACCACGCTGGGCTGACAAGTGCACAGGTAGCACATTTGTCTTGGGAATCCCCTGCACTGAAAATGACTAGGAGCTGGGGAAATATCAGCCATTGCTTCCCCAAGTTTAGACTCTTTCCTCCTCATCCTATCTTTGGATGCAGGACATGATATGGGTTACACTGATTTGTGGTCACTTTCATGGGCTGTCATGCTGCAGTCTTCCTCCCATGCTTTGGGCTTTGGCACAGCAAAGGTTCCGTGTTGTGTGACAACAAACATGCATGGCACATCAGGATATATGTAAGATCTGTACTCAGATAACACTGCAAAATAATTACTGCAGAGGGAATGCAGTTTTTTAACTATGACTCTAATGCACCACATTGACTTAGCTCATTCCTACTCAGGGGTGGTGTAGCCTTTCCTGAGGACAACATTTATTTCTCTGTTTCATCAGAGGCAGACAAGGATCTCACATGTCTTTCCGTTCTGTAATCAATTTATTGCTGTATGGGGCCCAGAGCTCCCCAGGAAAGTGTGATGGATTGTGTCATGGAGCACACTACTTGCATGGAGACCTTTGATTCAGCTGGCAGACATAAAAAGAAGACAAAATGTGTTTAGCCAAAATGCTGTACAGCTGCAGAAAGAGCAACGGTAATTGAGTCGGGTGGAAATAATTGGCAGCAGGGCCTGCATTCATGTATGCTACATATTTTATTCTGGAGATTTATAATCTCCTTACCAGCTGTGCAGTGCAGTTGGCTTTGTCACCGTCATGTTCCCTTCCAGCTGCTGTCCACCCTGCTGCCTACCCAGCACTCTTCTGAGACCAGGACTGAGGACCTGCTCTTGGCGTGGACCTCCACCACCCAGGAGTCAGGGAGGTGCTCCTGGGTGCACTCCAGGCAAAAACATTAGGGGTGACGTAAAACTTCCCCTGTACACCTTACCTCAGGTATGGAGATGCTGGAAAAGGGCTGGGAGCTCAGGAATGGACTGAAGCCAGAATACTAAAGCCATAAGGAGGAAGTTTCAAGTCAGAGTCCAACACGTACAACCCAGCCGGCTTACTCTCACCTCAAGGCTTGACAAGACGGATGTTCTCTGTGTATGTTTTTCTCCTCCTACATTATTCAGGGTGCTGATCGCTCATTGGAAGAGCTAACATCCATCACATGCTGACTCGACACCTCTTTTATCTTGTCCTGCCTTGCAAGGGCTGGATGCAAGCTTTGGTGTTTAGGTGAGTGCTATGCATAGTGTGTGATGGCCACAGAGGTGTGACCCCACTCCAGATGTGTGATTTGGGGAGGTTGTGAGCACTCCAGCAACAGCTGGGCCCTGCACTGGCAATGGGGCTATTCCCTTAAGGGCTGCTTAGAGGAGGTGGCCCGACAAGGACAAGTGGGTCTCCCTGGTGTGTAACCAAAATCTTGGTGTGATTCATGGGCTTTGCACATGGACATGAGAGCGATGCTGAGCTGGCTGTTCTGAGTGTGGTCAATCTGCCTCTGTGCTGCTCCTGAAGACTCTGGAGCTGTACTTCTCCCATTGAGCTCCTGCACCTAGATGTGTGCTATCTGTGTGGAAATCGTGAAGTGTTATGGCAACCCTTCCCTCCTCTCTCCCTTGTGATTGCAGAGGAATTCTTGCAAGTGTGGCATATATAAACCAGGATATATTATATATACATACACAAAAATTTGGGGCAGTCAGTTTCTATTACCACTTATCAGACCCACTGGGTTGCTCTTGAGTATACCAAGGGAGAAGAGGTGAAGCTGGTGGGTCTAAAATTTAAATGCATAGAGAGCCAAACCGTTACCTTTATTCTGGAGATGATGAGTTGGATACTGCATTGGAGGCACCAGAGGTGCCCAGCTCCTTCTTCAGGTGTCTCTGTTTCAGGTTGGATTTTAGGAACAATTTCTTCTCAGGAAGAGTGGTGATGCAGTGGCACGGCTGCCCAGGGAGTGGTGGGGTCACTGTGCCTGGAGGTGTTCAGGAACCATGGGGATGTGGCACTGAGGGACGTGGGCAGTGGGCATGGTGGGGGTGTGCTGGGGTTGGGCATCTTGGCGGTCTTTTCCAACCTTAATGGTTTTATGATTCTATGAATAGGAGCCAAGCTTTCCTTCTGCCCTTCCTTATTCTGTGCAGGGTATGCACCCCTCAATTATCACTGCTTTTGATGAGTTACTTTCATCCCTTCTGTGTGCTATATAAACATTATCAACCAAGTGACAGCAGAAATACTTCTGCAAAGTCAAAGTGTAACTTCACACAGGCTTAGCCACCTACCTCTATGTCCAACCTTCCCATGCCATGGGGGATCAATACAAAGGATGCCAGCAGGGAAAGCTCACTTGCTCCACACTGAGTTGAGAAAGCTGGGGTTCACATCCAGGCATGCACAAAGCAGTCCTGTTTTCACAGCAGCATCACCCTTCAGTTCCTTGCCAGGGTCTGACAAGAGTGCTGTTGGACCCACAGCTGCTATTGATTTCTATTTCATGCCCATTGATAGAGGTGGTGCAGGTGGGAAACTCTGAGAGGAGACATAAATAATAAACTGAGAAAAGCAGCAGTGCTGGAGTGAATGAAAAGCAGTCTGGCATTTAGTGGAAAGCAGAATTAACTGGTAATTTTTCAGCTCAGAGACAGCTTTGCTACAGAAAATGCTGTGCCTGCTTTTGCTGTTAGTTACAGAGGGGGAATTGGGAAGCAGGCCTGGGCCAGGGGAGAAAGCAGGGTCGGAGATGGTCTCACCACTTGTCCAGTGCCCTTCCTTGGGCTGTGAGCATCAGGCAGCCCTGGGCTAGCAACAGCTCTGCTGTTAGTTGGCAACTCCAACCAACTGCCCTGCAATTAATGTTTCTAAATCAGTGTTTGTCCTTTTGGAAAATGAACAACATTCATTTTTTTCCTTGCCCACTATCCAGTTGATTTTACTGACTGCAGGGCTGTTTTGAACAGGAGCAAGTGTCTGTTTGACACAATATGCATTCATAATATGTGGAAAAAAGCTTTCCAACCATCCTGGGCCAAAATCATACCTTCTCCCTCTCCTGCCTAGCGCCTTTTGTCCATGAGATACTGCACAGTGCTGCAGATGAGGTCATGAGCAGGTAAGTGGGTAAGTCAAGGGCATTCCTCCATTCATGGTCTGCATGGCTGCTGGTATTCAGCAGGGCTGCAGGTTTCCCAGCTCCACCAGCAGAGCCCCAGGCTGCAGCTGATGGGTTTGGTTTCCTTGAGAGGATGCATCTGGGAGCTTGGCTTGGAATTACAACAAGGTCCCAACATATTTGTACCTGCTTCCCTCCTGCACTGAGTGGCTTCCGGGGTTTTTTATTCATCACCTTCACGTTGGTGGAAAAGAAAAGGGAAGAGCTACATGCAGGGTTGAGGAAGCTGTGGCCAGAGTGAGGAAAGGGCCTGGAAATTGGTTGGGAAAGTGAGCAGGATTGCGAACTGGAACCAGGAACCCAGAGCCTCCCCCCATTTCCTGCAATGGGCTTTGGACCAGGTCATATTGCCACACAGTCTGGTTTCAGTCAGTACCCTGTGCTGCCCAATGGGCCCTCCATGCCTCCTGAGACCACGGGGGTCCCCCAGACACTGTCCAACCTCCTGCCTCGGCATCTCCAGTCCCACTGTGCTCCATTCCCCAGCAGGGAGCACTCACCAACCCATTTGCCCATGTGCAGATGGCCGTCTGGAAGCATAATGACATTTACCAAGGAGACCAGAAATTATCACTGGGGGACTGCAAATAATGAAGCCAATTCCTTTTATTGACACACGTGGAAGCTGTTTAATTTAGCATGTTGGCTGTCAGAAAATAGAGCTCTTTTGTGAGAGGTTTCTTGGTAAAGCAATATTGCACTTGTTGTCAAGGTTCACTCTCTCATTTAAAAGTGAGATATTCTCAGCTTTTAGATGTGGAGCTTCTCCGTAACAATAACCTATCACACACTCAACACACGTCGAAGGGTCTGATCTGCCTCCTCTTGCAGACTACCATGATTTTTGCCAAGGGTAACAAACAACATGCACGTTTTCATTTTCTCCCTTTGAAAATGCAGTTTTAAGCCAAAGCCTCAAACTTGGATTTCTGTGTGCCTTTCAGCCCCCAGCTTCTGCTTTAGACACTCTGCTTTCCATTCAGGCTTTGCAACTTGGTCTTCTTGGTATTATTTATGTGCCGTAAGGGGCCGTGCCCTTTGTCACCATACTGTGCAGTGAGCCAAGAGCACCAAGGTGTCTCATCAAGGGTAATGCCTGAACTGAGCATCGCAGCCAGGGGGGCAAGCACCAGCACTGTTTGCTCTCTAAAGCTTGTGCATTGGGAGTGTCTTGGATCACCAAGCCATGCTGTCTGTCTTGAACTCCCATAAGAGCACTGAACAACAGAATCATTATGGTTGGAAAAGACCTCCAAGATCCTCAAGTCCAACCCCCGCCCCCCCCCCCCCAGCCC
>PPHD01021777.1:0-13117 GCA_002909625.1 Bambusicola thoracicus | reverse complement strand
AATGGCATTCATTGTTGATATTTGCAAGCTCCAAACCTATGTCTGGTAGAATTCTAGTCTTATGTAACTCAAGATATAGTTTTGGGGTTTCTTTCCTGCTTTTATTTGTTTTGAATGTTATAGGTCTTCTTTATGAAATATTTATACACCAATTAAATTCTTACAAGGCATGGATATTATGTATCAGTATAAATACTTGAAGTGCTCAGAGAATAAGGCTTATAATATATATTAATATGTGCATTAGATATGGCATTAATGCTCCCACATTGTTACTATTCATTAGAATCATAAGAATCATTCTTTTTCTTCTGGAAGTCAGAGTACTTTTACTAAGAATGTCACTATATATGCTGAACTTTCAGGTTATTCTCGGGCAAATGTAACACTTAATTTGTTAGACTTTTTTTCAATCTGGGCATCTTTCATCTTATACAGAAGCTCCATAGTAGTGCCACAGCAGCTGTATGCACAGTTTGTAAGTACACAGCAATTATTTACTGGCCAAATACACACCAGTAGATGAGAATAATGAGCACCAGACTAAGCATGAGTTTGCTTAGCAGCACAAGCATTAATGAGTCTCTGCTGCCAAGACGATCATTATTCAAAAGCAAAAGTGTCAGACCTGCCTTGGTCCTCTGAACACGCTGATCCTCGATCTTTCTGAGGTTTTTGACTCACTGCTTCTTTTCAGAGTCTTATGCATTTTCTTATCAATATTTTCTCTGAGTCCCTGAGTTGCTACTACTGTTTCAACATTTCCCATTCTGTTCTCATTTTCACTTTTCTCATCTTTTTGGCTTTATGCTCTATCAGCTCAGTGACAATGTTTCCATAAAACTGAGTCAGGGTCACATAACCACGCTATACAAAACCGGGCCATAGTCTACAGACAGCTGAACCACTTTGCCATAGATTACATCAAGAGCAAACAAAGTTCTACTGAAAAAAAAAGCTATAACTTAAGACCGAGGAGACAGGTATTGCACACATTTCTGAAATAGTATTAAGGTCACTTATATCAAGGGTAATGATTTCTGTTAACTTTGACTTTTACTTGATCTAATAAAGTCTGGAGAAAATCTATGGACACTTAAGCACAGTACACACACAGAAAGGTGGAAATGTGTCATCATTAAGGACTCAGGGATGGACAGTTTGTTTACCCAAAAAGTTATAATTTCTTTTTACTTCTTTTTGTTACCCCAGTGGCTTCTGAACGCTGAAAAAAAAATCTCACATATTCCTGCCAAGTGGTAGCTGAAGCAACGAAAATATCTTTGACAAATGAACACAGTGTTTTTGTACGGAAACATACAGTTGCTTCAAAGCCAGAACGAGGAGCTGGATAGTAGAGATGCAGGAGTTATACGGCAGGCACCCTCAGAAGGAACACAAAGCCGCACAAAACAGGAGATACTGCTCCTTTTGCATGAGTATGATGGTGGTACAGAGGGGGAATTTGTATTAAACTGTATCTTCTGCTTTCTCTCTTCCACTACTGTATGCAAAACCTGGCTCGGTACTTTTACCTCTTTTATTTTAAATGGTCGTTAACATTAAATATCTTATTTTCTCTTATTTTGTATGCCCTGATTGAAATGAGTGTTATTTCACTGTCCTCGGGAAAAGAGTAAGCCTGTGTGAGTATGTGCTAAAAAGGAGTGGGAAAGCACATAGTTTACAGTTTGCAAATGTAACGACCATTGCTTTTGTTTTCTACTCTTTATGTTGTCATATGGCCAGCATAACTCCTGAATAACAGTGGCAATAGAAGGTAGCTAGAGCTGGTCTCATCTTTTCAGTTCTTGTTTTGAGATTCTCATTGTTGCTTGTATCAAGCACAGACAGAACCTCCACTCAACAGTTCAAATACACTTTTCAGGCAGTTTTGTGGAGAGAATATACAAAACTTGTGCAGTGATATGACAAGATTTTTAAAATTAGACCAGTCAATTTTGCTGTATAAATCAGCACAGTATAAATGGAATGCTTTTTGCTTCAGGAAGGAGCACGATATGTTTTCATTATATTTGTAACTGCAGATCACCCAGGTTATCCCCAGCTGCTCCTGGTATGGGTATAGGCACTGAAAAGAAAACCTAACTGCACTTACTTGAATAAATATAATACACTCAGGACAGTCTGCAGAGAGCAGCTCTCAGTGATTCCTCTTCCCTTCTGTCATTAAAAGTTTCCAGGATCTAAAGCTATTTGGCAAATTCCTGTGTGATTGTCACTTATGCTTGTCCTTAAAATTGCATGGGTTATTGTTTTTTCTTTCTGAGAGAGAACTTGAATGTCACATTACAGGGAGATGTTCATAACACATGCAGGAAAGAGTGCTGCAGATATTGACATTTTTTGGTAAACAAGGAAAGGGCTCAACTGCCAGGAAAAGATAGAATAGAAAATATTGCATGTCAAACTCAGTTCACTGCTCTGTGATTTTAACACTGACACTTCCCAGGGACCTTGGGATCAATAACATCCATAATCTGATTTCCCAGAATAACTTTTTCTCATATGCAAACATCACCAAATTGTTTGTTATGTACAATTCAGCACTTTTGCATAATGCCAGAGAAGCTGAGCAATAATTAAGCAAACTCCCTCTCTCCTCACTTTTGACCTAGAGGATTGATATGAGGAAATCTGGAATGGTGTATCTTTGTGATAAGTCCCTGTTTAGCAGCAAAAGAACAAATTGATCTCTGATCTAAGACTGTTAGTGTCTGTTTGTTGAAGGACATTAGCATTATTGGATCAGAACAACATCAGTGCAGTAGCAAATTTTAGTCTGAGGAAATCATAAAATCTGAATGGTGATACAGAAAAAAAAAAGATCTTAGAAGAATGAAAGTTGATTGAAATACCCAAACAACTAAACCTGAGCACCCTTCGCTACCAAGAATGCTGCACTGTGTTAGCTTGAAAAAAAGTTGTGATAATCTTCTTTAGGGTAATAACTGCATTTCAGATGAGCAAGATAGTAACATTGATCTATGTAGGTACGAGCTGTGTAGCAATAAAAATATCACACTTATAAGTAAGCTAAATGAACTCTGAACATACGTAAAGAGTAGATGCTGTAACCTCTACCTTGACTTATCATTTGGATAACAATGTCATCTAAAGCAGTTTCCATATTTCTGAGAAAATGAGACTTTTAGAGATTTTTTCCTGCTTAATCTATCAGTGGTGTCCTGTCTAGGTAATCTAGGCAGATCTCAAGGCCTGGCTAGAATGCTTGTCTGAGTTACCTTAACTCTTCAGAGCAGTAAGATTATTCAATATGATAAAACAGTGCATTGTGAAGATTTTTGCTACCTTAGCTAAAGATGCTCTGAGAACTGAAGCCAGGTTCTCTGCTATGTTACATCAAATGCGCTTATCCTCTGAGTCTAATAAAGCTGGTTTTATCTTGTGGTTTTTTTTTTTGTTTGTTTGTTTGGTTTTTTTTTTCTTTTTCTGTCTGAAAGTCTGTTCCTGAAACTCTTTCTTTGTAGAAAAGCATGATTTCTAAAATTCGGAAATTACTTCTATTTAAAGCAAAACAAGAACAAAACCCACATAATGACCTAAAGTTATATACCTATCTTTTGATTTGACCTTGAAACTCTTACATATCAATTAAATAAATTATAACAATTATGGTATGAAGAGCAGAGGCTGAAGGACAAATGCCTCTTGGCTCAACAAAGCCAATCTTTTTTTTTTTCAACTATAATGCCAAGTATATGCAAGTATATAATTGTTGCCTTGCCAAAAGGCAGCAAAGAGTGAAGCGCTGTTCCCTCAGCAATGTCTTGAGGCATGAAATACAGGTTACTTTAACAAGCATCAGTTCACCATTGTCTACCATCCTGCCCTCAAGAAAGTGAGTCACTATGGCATGTAATTGTAACCTTAGACTGGTATCAGATTGTAGAAAAGGATATTTTGTATGACAGTGGGAAGTTTCAGTGCTTGGATATCCAAGAAGAAAATAAATTTTCTCACTCTAGGGTTTTAATTTGGAAATTAAAAACAATCTTGTAGAAGAAAACTAAAGCTCAGCTTTGCAAAGTAATGACCATTCTTGAAGGACAAATACTGTTCATCTTTAAAGTATGTCTACATGGATCCCAATCACAGAGCAGTGAATTTTGAATGCTTTTACCTGTCCTATTTTTAGTTGGTCTTTTGTGTGTGTGTGTGTGTGTGTGTGGTAGTATGTGTATTCAGTCTGTATGCTATTCCTCTCCCAAGAAGCCTAAATTAAAGAACAATCTCTGTTGCTAATCAATTCATTTTTGCTCCTGGAGAGGAATAAATCAAGATCCACTAATTTACAAGACTTAAATTTTACACGTACCATTTTTCACTCTTCATTTTCACCTTTTTCATTTGGAATCCTATTTAGTTATTTGGTTTGGGATTTTTTTTTCTGTGACAATGGGGACAATGGGATGTAAAATCATTTTTATCCTGAGCTACTGTTCAGTAATAACCTTTCAGGAGGACCCTGTCACAGAATTGAGGTTTGTAGATTGTATCTTATTTCAGAAGATTAGTAAGGAGAAGTAAATCACCAAAGAGCTCTTGGAATGCAATTTTCATTGGTAGAGCATAACCACAAAAGCAGGTTCTTTACAGTCTTACTTCAGCAACTGATTAGTGATTGATTTATTTAGAAAAAGTTGTCACAGCTTCTTTTTGGGCATTGCAGTCAATTGCCAACTGTTTTCCTCAGCTGTTTTCTGAGGAACTACATTAATAAATCTGATCTTACTTTATCTCAGTCAGTGGAATTAACAGGAGTTGTTTATTCTAGGCTCACAGGTGGCAAAAGCCACAGGAAAATAGTTTCATATCATTTTTCAGCTGAGAACAGAGCTTCAGAACTTATATTTGGTCATTGGTCAAACTAAGCCTCAGGTTATTTGGACATCTGGTTCACAGATTTTCTCAACAATATTTATTCAAGGAATCTGTAATCTGTTTACAAGCCCAGCTGGAAGAGGGTGAGCCTTAGAGTGAGCTCTGGCATGTATATTTTTTCTCTCTTTGGTGGTGTACAGGCTTGTGAAATGCATGCCAACTAGTTCTATATTCTGTTCTATTTTCTAATGCTTCAAAGATCTAGTGGCTGGAGTGAGTATGCGTGAAGAAAACAGTGGATCACCATTAAGTATGTACCTTATGATTTCACCTGGATGCTGAAAATCACACAAAAGAGCTATAGTGCAGAAGTGCTACAAGAAAACAGCGTTTAACATAAATTTACAGGGTAAAGCAAAAATTAGACCATTTTGAGAAGAACTGAGTGCCAATGTAGATGCCAGTGATAAACCAAGTAGGCACAAAGTCTGTATCTTTCTCATCGTCTCATCAGTAGCCTCAAAAGAAGTCAGAGTTGAACAAAGATTTCAGAACTGGAAAGTTTCTATGAATTCTCACTGCATCTGGTAAACACTAGCAGAGATTCAAGGCATGTTCTGAAGGAGGTAGCAATTCCAAGCCTTAACAATATTCCAGATAATTCCACACCTAAAATTGTGAGCTGCTATGTGGTGAGCTTAGAAACCAACTCTTTCAGCAGAGACACTTTTCTTCTTTTATGGACATGATTTAGTGGTAGCGTTTGACTTGATGATCTTATGGGTCTTTTCCAGCCTAAGTAATTCTATGACATTACAATGATTCTGTAGCAGTTAGCACTTGTGAAAGTCTTATTCACTACTGTAGTGCAACATCTAAGAAGAGTGTTCACCAAAAATTCATGCATGTGCATTTATTCCTCCAGCAAGCAGAATCCCTTTGTAATAAGCTAAGGCTCACAAAACACTTTTCATGTAAAACCAGAACTATCTCCAATAAATAGGTATTTGATTATGCTGTTTTAATTGCCTATGTGACAACAAGGTATAAATTAAATTATCAGTGCTGTTGAAATTAGAATCCATTAGTCACTTCTGACTCTGATGGAATATAGCCTTCACAGTGTTAGGACATGAATACAAAAAAAATTGCTCTGCAGCAGGATGGACCTCTAGTTTTAGATTGTTCCAGTCTTGAGACCAACAAATGCTCTGGAGAAACAGAAGGGATTTGTTTCCAACCGTCCAACAAAATGTTAAAAAAAATTGCACAAGAAACCAATAGCAAAATCAGTGATGAAATTTGTGGGTTAGGTATTTATTTAATCATTCCATTTACATATAGGTCTGTACATAACCTTCGAGATGGATTTACCGACCTTATTTTTCCCTTGTATACATGGAGCTATTTCAGGTCTTTTCCTAAAGCAGTTTTCAGTAAATATATTCACATTTCATACCTAAAGAGAAAGGGTGGATTTAGGTTGAATATAAAGAAAAAGTATTTTCTAGTGAGGGTGGTGAGGCACTGGAACAGGCTGCTCAGAGATGTGTTGGAAGCCCCACTTCTGGAGACATTCAAGGCCAGATTGGATGGGGCTCTGAGCAATCTGATCTAACTATAGGTGTCACTATTCATTGCAGGGGTGTTGGACTAGAAGACCTTTAAAGATCCTTTCCAACTCTGAGGATTCTATAAGTCTATGATTTTATATCTACACATGCAGAAGATTGCATACTGCCTCTTTCTTCCCTAGACATCACTTTTCAGATTAAATATCGTATTTCTATAGGTAAAAAACATCCATACACACAACATATTACATTTTGGTGGAGTTGTGGTTCAGTACCTTCATTGGACTGCATCCCTGGTGTATCTGAACTGCCTTTTGAAAGAAACAGGCTCATCAGTTTTGGAAGCACAGGATGAAAGTAATTGCCTGTTTAATGACAAAATGAATACTCTTAGTTAAATGTTACACCCAAAGAACTGTCCTTAGAGGGAAATTGGGTAGTTATTTCATCTAGAATTAAGAAGTCCCACTGGTGAGAATAAAAACTCTTACCTTTACAATCAACTGAATTATCACTGAGAAAATTAATGAGAAAAGTCTTACACCTGACTCATTAAGTTCTTTTGTAGAATAATACAAAGCTTTTATCTACAATCTCATTGTGACTCACAAAATATGCTTGTGTCTTCTTGGGAAAGGAGGCGTAATGTGCTTAAAATGGGAAGGCATTAGCAATGAGGACATGAGGCAAGAATTGCCCAGTGCTGAACATAGCCAGCACCCATAGCCCCACCACAGAGTATGGCCAGGCTCAGCAGCCACAGATGGGTCTCAGGAAGAGCCTGGGGAAGAAAGAGTAGAACACCACAGAATGAAGAAGAAGGGGTGTAGGTGGATTTTTCCTGAAGGAACTGCAGCCGTGGATAGGCCACACTGGAGTGTGGAGGAGGAAGGAGGGGCAGGGAGGAAATGTTACAAGCTGATCACAATCCGCTGTTCACCATCTCCTTTGTGATGCTGGATGGTTTGTGGGGAGGGAGAGAAATCATAAATTGAGCTGAGCCTGGGGAAAGAAAGGTAGGGGTGAATGTGTTTCAGTCTTGTATTTGTTCCTCAACATCCAAATCCACTTTAATTGAAAATAAATTAAACTTATTTTCCCCAAGTTGAGTCTCTTTTGCCCATGACCATAATTAAATGATGTTACTGCCTCTATCTTGACCAATACACTTTGTCTTCTGATTTTCTCCCCAGCCTTGTTTTGGGAAGGGGAGTGAGTGAGAGGCTAGGTGGACACCTGACTGCTGCCAAGGTCAACCCATCACAGGAGCAGTAGCAGACATTTCTGCACACCTCTCTCTAGTAAGATGAAGCTCATCTTTCTAAGAGCATAGATAGTGTGAACAAAATTATTTCTCCCCATGTGAAACAGTGTAAAGTTTTCTGTGATCTCTTACAACCTAGATTAATTCTTACTTAACTTGAAGCACCCAATTAAGGCATCTAACTTAGATGCTTAGTCATCCTGGTACATGAAAAGGAAGAGGTGCCTTGAACAGGCACCTTCAAATCCTAATAGGACAAAGTTTCACTTTGGAGGTGTTGAGCTTTCACCATTGATCAAAGAAGCCAAGAAAAAGTGCATTCTTAAAAAGGTGGTTCAATTAAATGCCTAATGTTAAGTTGTACAGATCAGAGCATCTGTGGTTGAAGGCTTACAGCATTTGGTCTTTATGAAAGAAAAAGCTGCTAATAACTTGTTAGAATTTTCTTGTAAAATATTGCTATTTCTAGCCATGAGGTTTATTCAAGCCTTTCATGCACAACTGAAATGTCTCTTTCAGTTCACTATATAACAGTTTCAACACATGATGCTTTTGGACTCATCATCTAGCATAGGTACATATTTTATTGTTGCAGCTTTCTTTTACATGCATGCTGTGTTCTCCCAAAGAATATTTATTGCAGTGTAAAGTATTACCAAATTGAAGCTTAATAAAACTGAAAAGACTTTGAGAGGATTAAGCACAGTTTCAAAATCTAAATAACATATTTTAAGCACTGTGCAAACATTGCATTACACTTTAAGTCATATTCAAGTCAAATATCTGATCTCGTCTCTTTACCAGACTTTTATAATGCCTCTCTTAACAAAGAAAAATATCCTTTACTTCACAGTCACACCTTATTCATGTCAATGCTTTTGGCACTATGTACATTTGTGAGCAACTATTGTCAAAGATGAAGTACAAGAAAAGTAAAATTTCATAAAAAATCTCTGGTGAGCACTTTGAGAACTTACTAAGAATGGCAAGCACTGCCATCATACCTGACTGATGTACTAGTTTCACAGGATCACATATCCCATTCCACAAGTTTATTTTTTAGTGTATCTCTTACAGGACTGCTTCAAAAGTAATACATCCTATTTTATGATGATGGCCCACAATATCAGATGCAGACATTGGTGCTATGGAAACAGAGGTTGAACCTTCCCACCAAGATTCTGTTATATTCTGTTGTTCTGTGACAGATGACAGCAGAGGGGCAGTCTGACAAATGGCATCTGACATGGAAGTGTGTACAAAGCAAAGATACGTAATTGAATTTCTCCATGCAAAAAAAAATTGTGCCCACTGACATTCATTGATGTTTGCTGAACATTTATGGAGACCAAATAGTGGATATGAGCACAGTGGTGCATTTCAGCAGTGGTGACTGCAGCACTGGATCACCTCTACTGGTGTAGGTTTTGACAAGCATGGCATACACTCCTGTTTATCCCTGGTGAAAATGCATAGCTAATGTGATGGTTATGATGAAAAAATATTGTTTGGTTGCTGAAAATTTGCTCTATCAACCAGATTTACTGTGTTCTTTGTATTTGTTGGAGTTTCCATGGAAATAAATTGGAGGCATTACTTTTGGAACCACCTATGTAGTCCAAGACAATTCCTCTTCACTCAGTTTGACCCAGGCAAGCCAAAAGGTTGGACATCCATTCTTTAAATCATCCCTCTCAAATTTAAAAATCTGTGAAAAATATTAATTTCTTATGCTTCTATGCTAATTCTAGTAATTATTCCACAGCACTAATACAAAACTCAAAGCTGATGGCAGATAAATGATGAATTTGTTACTAGAATGATGTTAGTTAAACTACAAGATCAATTGTTTGTAAGTTAATTAACATCTCAACAGTATTCCTTGTCTCCTCCAAAATTGGTTGTTGTTAAGATAATGCTCTATTTGAGTCTTCAGCTAAGGAACACAATTCCTGTTACACGCAACTCTCCCTTTGGGTTATTTGAGAAATTCTGTAATAAGGAGCAGCTCTGATCAAGCTTAGCCGTCATGCATGTTAGTCACTCCATAAATACAGTAATTGACGTGACTTAGAAGAGGAATTTGGGCAGCTAGAAATACAGCAATAGTTTCCCAGTTAATTTATAATGACATATTCAACAGTTGGGGACAGGGTTGTTCTCCTGCCCCTCCTCCCAAGCAGTGTTCTTCATAACTGTTTTTGGCTTCCTGTCCATCTGTCTCCTGTTGTGAACTTCATTTCTCTAATCCTTGTTGAATTTCTCAAACGATGTATTTACCTCCATTCCTGTACATTCATGCACTTTCTCTGTCTTTGCCTGTTCTAAATGTAATTCTCAAGGATGTTGCCTCTAGATGCTGCATTTTCTTTCGCAGTAATACCCATTTTGAATTATGTTCTTGTTTTTTCAGGGTGACATGCTGATTAATTAAATTAAGCACGATGCTTAAATCTTCACATATAATCAATCAATTTCTGGGTCTAACCCAAACACTGGAATGGGAGATTTGCAGCGGGTATGCATAAGCTGGACTTGTACAAATACTGCAGAATCCTCCCCAACCTGTTCTTCTCCAAGAAAAAGAAGTAAGTCTGGATTGTCTGGTGGTTACTTTGTCAGTAACTGTGACATAACAGCACTTTTATATGCAAGAAAAGCAAAATCAAACAACATGATATCCCGTACTATACTTCAAACTGAGACTTACCTCCAAGCATCTTTTTGCTTACATATCAAGTGAAGAAAATAAGTACTAAATAGAATATGTAGTTATTGGTGAAAATAAATTTCTCAGTGTGAAAAATATGAACTAAGACCTTTCTTTCTTGACATACAGTCCAACCAGAAGGGCTCACATATTGAGGTCATAACTATCTGTTGATTATGGGATTTGTTTATATCTTGGCAATTGGGAAAAAAAATAGTCTTCATGAGCGGACACTCTAACATACTTAATGTGAAGGAGCAGCTGGTAGCTATTATTGAATTTTGTTTTGCACTCACTTTGAACTGTGGCCCTTTGAAAATACTCACTGTTCTGCTAGCTATGTTGAGTTATAACTGGTAAAGAAGGGTGAATGAATCCGTGCTTATTAAAAAAGACACGATTACCTATTTGAAAAATGCACCATGTATATTTGGCTTGTAAAATTTCAGTTCTCTTTTTAATACCATTAAATAATATAAAATCTGGTGACTATTTTTGTTACTGATCTTTACAGAACTAAGGTTTTTACCCCCTCTCTTTGAGTTACTTCTTTTGACATCTTTAATGAATTGAGTTCCCCTCACTCTCTGATTCCATCATTCATTAGATGATATCTTTCAAAAAGGCCTTGGGTACGTATTAAAGACGAAGCCACAACTATAAAAGAGGCACTTAATTCAGTTCATGTCCCAGTTGTATACTCAGATAAAGTCATTTGCAATATGGATGATATTAAAATGAGTCAAATCAGCCCTCTGAATCTGACAAACCAATATGTAGTTGAGAGATGGTTGTGCCTCCAAAATTAGGTGCTAATCAGTTTTTCAGCAAATGTGCAAATGACTGCAGAATCCTGAGACCACTGAGGTATTCTGATAGGTAAATAGCAGAGCAAGCTGCTTTAAAAGGAGTGGAAGATTGATTATTTCATCTAAGATATAAATATATGAATACATGGTATAAGACATAAACACGCACCCTAAAAAGAATCAGGGAAGTGATAAAATGGTATTCTGGTTGAGGAGGATGTGACCAGTCCCTATTTCACCAGTGCAGTCAGTGACCACAGCCTCTAATCATTAGAACAAGGCCAGAGAGCCTCTTCACCATACACTGTGGGTGCTTGCATAACTTCTCATGATGTTATTTTGGTTGACTTGGAATCATGCTGAAACCTCAGCAGTCATCACCAGCTGATGAAGAAGTATAAACCACCAGAAGCTTTCAACATGTGATGCAGAGACTTTTTCATCCTCTTGTTCCGCAGGTATAAGAAGGTATAATAACGCACTGTGATCAGACATATCTTACGAATGCTGCAGACTGTTTGGAAAATGTTTGTTTTCTTTTCCATAGTTTTTCCTGTTTAGCTGCCTTGCACAGACAACACTCTTCTCACTCCACAGTCTACTTCTCAATGAGGCTAATCAGCCACACAAAATCTTGCACTTAGTTGAAAGCCCTTTTCTTCACCATACACTTGTCTTATGCTGTTTAGACTTAAAAAATTGGATTTTTCAGTACTCTTAAAAGAAGCAAAACTGGAAAAAAAAGCAAATTGCAGCAGGAACAAGTTCTATCAGCACTGAAGTTTCATTGAGATAAAATGAAATTCTATCATCAGGCAAACACAGAGAACTGATATGAAAAGCAGTTTAAAACTCATGGATCACCACTGCCATTCCTCAAGTATTTTCAGTATAAAAAGAGATGTTAAGAGTAAATTTGAACTTCTTGTTGTTTTTGTAACCAATTTATGTTCTAAGAATGACCTAATAAGGAGCTAATAATTGACTGGGGGTAGCAAAATTTCTCTGCAGCTGCTCTCACATCTTAAGATAAGAGTTAAGAATATTAGTTGCCTAATAAGGAATAAAATAACTATTGGTAAACTTGTTTTACTCTCTTCTGTCACAAAGAAACAGGAAAATTCTTAGGGTTTTGTTAAAAGGAAATGCTCAGCCATTTTACAGCACATTCCTCTCTCAGGAAAGTAGTATACAGTTTTCAATTTCTTGTTGTGCAAAGCTAAATACAATCCTGTTGCACCCTCCCTGCTGGATGAGATGAAAGGTCTACCTATATCACTGTTTCCTTTGACAGTGATGAGGACCAAGTGTTCAGGGAGAAGTTTAAGATTCAGACATTTCTCCATTGCGATGAGTTGATCCATTATAGGAAATAGAAATATGAAGATCTGTCTCGCTCCAATTTATAGGAGGGAGAGGAGGTTCTTTGAAATACGTATGCCCGGTGTAAGATTAAGAAGCAATGGCTCAAATGTTGGTCCGACCAGTTTATTACAGATGTTAACCGGTGAGACGGGAGAAAGGGGAGGACGGACGCTATTACGAGTTAGTGTAAAGGGGGGTAAAGAAGGCGATAACAAAGAAAAGGAAAGAAGCAAGAATCGTTTAAAGCGGGGATAGTCACCACCAAGATCCAGCAGCGGTCCGTTGCACACCGTTCCGATGGTCCGAGGCCGAAGGGCAGAGCAGCGAGGCCGGTCTTGGGCAACGAGAGGGTGCAGGTACCAGGTGGGTCCAGGAAGAAGCCGCAGAGTAAGTCCGGGAGGAAGCAGCAGGTCTCAGGTAGCAGGCCCAGGGAAGTCCGTCAGCATGCGGTCCATAGTGAGGGATCTAATGGCAGACACCTTGAGTCTGTCAGCTTGCAGGCCTTTCGTGGTGAGGGATCTGATGGCAG
>PPHD01021774.1:0-13119 GCA_002909625.1 Bambusicola thoracicus | reverse complement strand
ATAATACACCTACATTAATATAAAGATGTATGTATGCATATGTGCAATACAAACTAGAAGAAATTTGAATTAAGAAATCATTTATAGCTTTTATTTCCTTTCAGTAGATTTTATTCCAAAACAGAATAGCAGATAGTGAATCCCCTGCTCACTATGTATAGGAGTGTTACACCTTTTTTTTTTTTTTTTTTTTCCTGGTCTATGCCAATTAATTTTGTCTAAAAGAAAACACAATAAAAAACCTTAGTAAATCCTTGCTTCTGCTAACTATAAGAAGTTAGAATTGTTCATCACTGTGGAAATGGAAACATTTTGGCATCTATTATAGGTTCATGCAATAAATTACTATAGGGGGAATGTTATTGCTCTTTATAACATATTAAAGGTATCATCTGTCACATTTCAATAAAATTTTCTAACAGAACTAGGTGTAATACTGCAGCAATTCTTTTCAGACCAGAACAAGTTTAAGAATGACAAAAGGAATGGCTCTTAAAAAAACATAACAAAGAATGTCATTGGATGGCAGCGTTATTTAATATAATAAAAGTATTTGAAGTATGATTTCATTTAATGAAAATTTTACAGGCTGAAATTGTAATAAAAGTTGCACAAACACTTGAAAGAGATGAGATTGACTTAGCAAGCATGTTTTACATAGAATTTCTACCACATGAATAAATTGAAACATCTGCTTTACCCCACTGAAACCATATGAACTGAAGTATAATTTTAAGTATGTGTTTAAGTATGTGTTTAAGAGCTATACTAAATATATATAAGTAAGTATCTATAAATTTATAAGTATTTTCTGAACTTAGGACTGCAATGTAGTGATTTTAGTTAGATGTTGATTTATAGAAATTCCAGTAACAGATAGGTCATTTTTCATATCTTGCTAGTAACATAAAACATTGGTCATATCTCAGAAAATATGATTTTTGCCTGAGCAGCTGGTGAAGTGTTTAGCAACTCTAATTGCTCATCTTACAGTCACATGGCTAGAAATAACGTTGTGTGAAATCAAGAAAATGGATATTCTGAATGAATTTCAAGTGGAAACTTTAACAGTAAATAATCAAAACTACGCTATATAATGGGGAGCAATAGGGTAAAAAATCCACCACTTTGAAGCTCTAAAGTTTGTAGCTTTTCTTACATATTTTCAAAGCATTTAACCATATTTTTCTCTTTTATTTTCTTATAAAACTTCTCCTCCTTTTAAATTTAGTTATTTTATTAGAAACACTATGAAGCCCTTCTGGTTCTAAATTACAAGAACATAAATAAGACATAAATTCTTTTATAATTCCCACTTCACTTGGAAATGAGTATTGTGTTTTTAAAAATACCCATACTTGCTGAAATATTAATATATTTTTCCTCATTAAATAGATGAGAATGTAAGTAGATTACTGTAAAAATTATTGCAAGCAAGTTTATTAATTATTTAATGAAAATATACTTACAAACCTAACTATTTCTTAGATAATTACATCCCATGAATGGAAAACTCGCATCCCGTAGTTTTTGAAAATATCCAATATATTAACTAGAAGATTTTGTTCTTGTGTAGAATTCTAAATAATTCACCATTAGAGAAACAAACAAACAAGCAAAAAACATATAAAATATAGCATTTAATTTATATTTTTAAACTCTCACACAAATAAGTTTTCTTTTGATTTATATTTTTGAGACTCTTTCATAATGGCAAACTGCTAATTAAGATACTATATCTGTCACTTGGTAATCTGTCACTAAACCATTACACTTTTCTGTTCCTGTAAACAAAAGTAGCTTAATCAGTTCTACTGGGAGTGCATTAATCCCAGTACTTCTATGGAAAGATCATTATGTTTCCTTAGTCCTAATTTCAATGCATTTTCTTAAATAATAGGGAATGGGTGGAGGCAAGCATTGTTCAGTCATAACAGTTGTGTGCTTGATCAGTTTAGAAACATCAAAATATAGTGAGGAAAAAAAAATAATGTATTTGCTCCAAATTTACAACTGTCACTCCACTTTCAGAGCTATTCTGTGTTCTATTGGATCTTATTTTATACAAATTAGAGCAGTAATAACTTTAGTAAAGCAAATAGTTTCTCTAGAAACCGGATAAGCAAACCTGTATGAATTGATCTTAAACAGGTGTGAGATCTTGAAAAATGCCTTCTTTCCTGGGAGGTACGTTGATTTATATTAATTAAACTTACTAAGTTCCTGATCACAGTGTTACTTCTAAGGCACACGGAAGTATTATACATAACGTAAAAATCTAACATGAGGTTTATTCCTTGTGAGGAAAGTTAAATTGTTTCATAGTGTGAAAATGAATCACAAATATTTAGTATAGTTTATTCTTTTTTTTTTTCCCTTGGAAAACTTTGAAAGTCAGAAGTTGTGTAACCTATGAAAATAATAAAAAAATAAGTATTTCACTGCTAGATATAAAGATGTTGCAGTGCCCAGAAGTGCAGCTCCTTCTTTCTTCGCCTTTCAGGTTTACAGGTTTATTTTCCAGCATTCATGAAAATTCTGGTTAATTTAATTTCCATTCTGGGCTAGTTGTACACTGTATATAATTTTTAAGATCATCTTCAGTGTCCTGAAGGTTGCATACGTATTTAGTTCTCACTGTTTATGAGATGGCTAGTGTAAATTTACACACTTGAAATACAGTTCTCTTAAAACGTGATCTATCCATACTGAGTCATCTCATTGACTTTATTTTAGACCTACGATTAATACTTTTTTGCAAAGGAAACATATCTTATTATTTTTTTTTTAAAGCAAACATTGGAAAAAGATCTAAAAATCTTTAGTAGGTTACTCGTATGAAGTTTATACATTGTTTTCAAATCTTTCATCATTTGTGATGTATTCAAAATTGTTATACTCTCAATGTTTTCATTCATGTTCTGGATTTGGTAAAGAAAATACCACCACAGAGTGGTACAAATTATCAAAAGGAAGCCTTTTATAGCATATCAATATTTTGGACATCCTGCTTCATTTTAGGACTTCGCATTCTAAAAAGATCAATTTATAGTTAGGTGTATTTTATTGCACATTCAGAAGTGCATTGTATTCTGGTAGTTTACTGGTTGTTTTCTCTGTACACTTAAGTTTATTTTAGACTTGGAGGAAAAATTGGATTATTTGCTTTTTTGTTCTCAGCCATCCTCAAACATTCTGACAATTGTCTTACTGGATGCCCAACAGCAAAAAGGAGGTATCTCAAACACTGTATGATGAACTGCATGTAAATCCCAGGATTCGTGATACCATTTACTTCTAACATCTGTCCTCCAGAAAAGTTTAAACCAGTAGCATTGTCATTAAATTCAGATGAAGAGACAGATGCCAGGGGCTTTAATTCTCGTTGTCCCAGAAAAGCAGAAGAGCTCTTTCTACTGTGAATATTAATTGTCCCTCTCTTAAAATTAATTCATTTGTATTTCTCATTATCTACTTACATTTTTTTAACAGCACTGAGTACTGTGACTCTTTTTGTTATCTTTTATGATCATAAAATTCTGCTTGAATGAGGTTCAGAGGGAAGTTTGGGGTCAAATTGGCATTGTAAATTCAAAAAAGATAAAAGATCATTGTTTTTGCAAAGGATGTTGTTAGGTAACTTGATAACTGTCCTCAGGTGTTCCTTTTATGTAAACTATAATACCTACACTGGGATTTAAAAAAAAAAAAGGGGGGGGAGGAAGGAGTTGAAGCAGTATCCTGATTTCAGCTAAGACTGTTAACAGCACATTAATATTTTAGAATCATAGAATGGTTTGGGTTGAAAGAGACCTTTAAGATTGTCTAGTTCCAACTCCCCTGCTGTATGGAGGGATACTTCCCTCTTGACCAGGTTGCTTAAAGCCCCATCCAGCCTAGCCTTGAATACTTCCAGGGAGCGGGCACTTACAACCTCACTGGGCAACCTGTTCCAGTGTCTCAGCACCCCCACAGTAAAGAATTTCTTCCTCATATCTTATCTAAATCTACTCTCTTCTAGGTTAAAGCTATTTCCCCTTGCCCTGTTGCTATACTTCTAGACTTTCTTTAAATACCATAAATGGTTCTTAATATCTGTCTAAAGTGGACTAGAATTTCAATAAAACATGATCAATCAACCATACTGAGGACCTTGTTTAAGCTAACTGAATCTTAGTGCTGGTGAAGCAATTTGGTGGTTTCAGACTTAAGAAAATTAGGTGTTTAAATAATGAAAGAAAAAACACTCATGAAGTACACTTATCCTATAAAACTGGAAACAGTGTTACACTTGGTCTACCTGAATTTTACAGGCTGGCAGGATGAACCTTTTCTTTTTAAAGGTGGATCCAATACTTACTGAATCTTCTAACAGACCTAAAACATGGTGAAAAAGTTTTGCATTTTTTGACACATTCCATCTCCTTTGGGTTGTTCTCTGTAGCTGATCTGGGACACTACAGGAAGAAGTTACCTTATCCTCCAAAGGAACTACCATAAACTTTTATGAGAACTTGAAGAATTCATTTTAATCATTTAATTAACTTGTTCTGCTCACAAACAATACTGAAGTCATTTTCTCCACTAATGCACCCAGATCTTATTTCAATCCTATTAAGTTTTCTTTTCCTCTCTCTGGTTCTTCAGCTCTCTCTTAGTAAAAATTAGGAACTGCCTTCTAATTCTAAGTAAATTTATCCATGACTGGATTCTAATCCATTGTTCTTTAGACTTTTTTTTTTTTTTAATTTTAACTCTTACTCTGTCATTGGTGTTTGTAACATGTCTGAGATGTATGACACACATCTCAGACAGCAGCACTTCAAAGCATTCATCTTGTCGGATTTGGAGAGTAAAGTTCACGTAGCTCCTTATTCTTTATTTTTTGTCACTTCAGTGGTTCTTTTCTGAACACAGATGCAATTTAAATTTGCCTTTCATAATTATAAGACTATAAGGTTCGTTATTTGCTTCCAGAATCATGATTGGTTTCTTTCAATATCAGTTCGCAAACATTTGTTTTCAGTTTAGAATACCTGTGTTTCTTCCAAAATAATAGCATTAGACAAAATAATTTCTGAAATGGACTTCTGATAAAATGTACTGCTAACTTACCTTAAACGTAGTACTTTCATTTTCTAAGCTGTAAGTTTTTACCTAGTTTCTTAAAATTTTCTAGTACTTTTATGAAACAATGACATCTCCAATTTCATGTGTCACTATACTGAATGCTGTACTGAGAGATAAGTAAAGGAACTTCAATTGTTCTCTTCTAGCAAAGAATAAACTATTTCAGGTCTGCATAACTTCACAAAAATCCACGTTATTAACTACTTCAATTGTTAGCTGGAAAATACTTAGTACATTCAGTTTGGTCTAATGCTCAGATAATCTACTTTTGCAAAATGTTTCTGTCTTGACTGAGTGCCTTCTGTAATCCAAGTTTAGCCAGTCAAGTATTAGGTTTCTGTTTACCATTCTTGCATTTTCAAATGTTGTCAGTATTCTTATCAATTCTATCAGAGTAGGTCCCACTTCTTTCTTGTGGTAAAAGCATTGCTGGTAATATATCCTGTTCCCCCCTGAATCTGAGCTATATATCAGAGACATATCTCAGCGTTGTCTTTCATTTATTCATTTGTCACCTCTCTGTCTATAAATAAAAACTCAAACCATGTCTTCAAAACTATCATGCGACAGGAACAATGGCCAGATACAACAATATTAGGCAGGAAGCGGAGAAGACTAAGAGTACAGGTTGTTCAACCTGGAATTCTATTTTTACAATCTAATGGAAAATATAAGCATCTTCTAGGAAGCTAGGCAGAAATCTCATTTCTCAGTACCCTGGGCGAAAATGGCTAGATAAGAATCTTTTTAATAACAGCTGTGGATGGTTTATACCAAATTTCAGAGTAGATTTTCACCAAATTTTCTCAAATGTTTTTCTACCTGCAGATCAATTTAAGTAATTTCAAAGATTGAATTTCTTCATCTGAAGATCCTAATTCAATAGTGATATTCTTCCTATACATAAAAGCTATAACTATCATCTTATTGACTGAGAATGTTACTTATCTATCTGTTAGATCAGAGGAATTTGGTGAAAATACCCAACACAGTGTACATTCAGTTGCGCTTTGAATAAAGTGTTATTTATACATCAACATTTCCTACTTAATCAGTAAAATTTCAAAAAATTAAACATGCAGATTTATCTAAAATAAATCTGTCACAGAGTTATCTAGATAAATCTGTGCCCATGGCAGGGGGGCAGTAGGCTCATGGGCCCCCTGGCTTCCTGAAAAAAAACAGAGCAGTGGCAACAATCTAAGAAGGAGAACTTATTTTACTAACTATGATGTCGGAATGCAAGATGACACAATATAATATAGTCTAATTGAAAGTTAGGATAATAAATCAAATGAAATAAGAGAGAGTGAGAGTTTCTGAAACCAAAAGCCCTACTTGATGAAGGCGTACGGCTTAGAAGTACACCCACTCCTCTCCCTGGCAGCAAGCGGAAGCGAAAGGCCGTGCGCAACCAGATGACGTATCTTCCATGATGTATCTTCCTTCTCTGACCATGAGGTCCTCTGGGATACATACTTCTTCTTCTCTTTTGTCCATGATGTTATGATGTGGAATACCAATAGCAAAATTACAAAACCATGACAAAATCTCTATTTTCTTTGTATTCATGTTAGCAAGAACAAAAGTCAGTTATGAATTATGACTCCAAGTTTCTTGGCAAGTGTAGGTATTGTGTTATTTCTGAAGTATAAGAAGTATTTTTAATGCATTTCATCTGACTCTGAAGTAAAATATTAAGTCATACTGTGCAAGGTATATATCAAAACGTTATCAGAAAGATATGATCTCTGTGATGTCTGTTTGCTGTACTTTCTATTGCCATCTATTCTCATGCTTGTGCTAGATGTTTTAAAGACAAAGGACACATCCATTCCCTAGAGCCTCAGGATGTGTTGCTGACACAAGAGCACACACTGTAACTCCCTTGCAGTAGAAGGCCAGCAGGAAGGCTGCTGTGTACAAATATAAAATGCAGGGAAGAGATAAACTGTATATCTGAAAAGGGAAAATCTGACTGGAGTTCTCTACTACCTAAGTCTCTTTTGTGCAGTTTGTATGGTGTGACCTTTTTTATGTAGCATAAATAAAAATAAATAGTGACAAGTTAGCAGCTATATTAGGCCAGCTCCAATGATTACCAGATAAAACATGAGTTATCTGTATATAATAGAGGCAGAGGGGAGGGTTATGGGCTGTCCAGAGTCAGACACAAGTTTGGTGCAAAAACACCTGAAAATGTGAAGATTATCATGGGAGTAGCTGGCAAAGAGCACCTTTGCAAGATTCACTTATGAAAAGTAGCAAGAAATTCTTAGAATGATTTGGACTGAAGGAAATTTAAAGAGTATATGTTTACAACCCCATTGCCATGGGAAGGGTTACCACCTGCCAGATCAGGCTGCCCATAACCCCATCCAACCTGGCTATGAATATATTCAGGGATGGAGCATCCACAAATTCTCTGGGCAACTTGTTCCAATGCATCACCATCCTCAGAGTAAAACAGTTCCCCTTAATATCTAATCTAAATCTCCCTTCTTTAATTTAAAACCACTTCTCCTTTTCCCATCAGCATCAGCGTGTGTAAAAAGTCTCTTCCTCTTCAAGTCCATAAGCTCCTTCCAAATGTAGGAAGGCCACAATGAAGTTTCCCCAGAACCTTCTCTTCTCTAAGCTGAGCAAGTCCAGCTCCGTCAGCCTGTCCTCATGGGTGAGGTGCTCCAGCTCTCTGATCATCTTCATGGCTCTTCCCTGGACCCACTTGATCAGCTTTGCATCTTTCTTGTGCTGGGGACCCTGGGTCTAAATACAGTACTCCAAATGAGTGTTATGATTTTATGATTTTTGGTAGTCAATATTCCACGTTATAGCATCATGCAGTGCACTGGGAGTTAAAGAGTTAATGGTCCAGGTCCGGGTACCTGTCCCAGAAGAGAAGAACTACTACATTCCCCAGAAGGACTCTTCACTGTTCTGTTATTGTTTCTGCTCAGGGGGAACAGATATAAGGCCTTGGTAGGTCACCTGATGTACCTTTCTGATCATCTGGCTCTCCTCCCTTCTGCTCATCCCTACCGCACTTCTCACATTAGAGTAAGGCCTTTGGTTTTCCGATACTCCCTCTCATTATATTTTATTTATTAGCTCCAATTCTAATTGTATTGTATTATAGCGTGTTATCTTGCATTCCAATATCTTATGTAGTAAATTAGCTTGTTCCTCCTCAGATCACTGCCACTGTTATTTTTGGGGCCCATCTCTCTTTCCCTTTATTTTCCCCTTTCCAGAGGTGCGGACCCACGGGTCCCTCCACCCCACTAGTCATGGAACCAGGCTAAATCGGCCTATAAACCATTGACAGTGAGGGCAAAGTAGAGAGGAATATTCACCTTCTTTGCCCTTCTGGCCACCTCTTTTTTTGATGTAGCCCAGGATGCAGTTGGGCTTCTAGGGTGTAAGCACATGCTATTGGCTCATGTCAAGCTTTACATTCATCAGAAACCCCAGGTGCTTCTCAACAGGGCTCATCTCAGTGAGTTCTTCTCCCAGTCCATAGTTATATCTAGGATTGCCTGTATCCAAGCGCAACGCCTTGAACTTGGCTTTCTTGTATCTCAGGTTCCCATGGGCCCAATTTTCAAGCTTTTCCAGGTCCCTCTGGATGGCAGCTCCTCCTTCTGTTGTATCAAATTCTTGGTGTCATCAGCAAACTTGCTGAGAGTGCGCTCAAGTGTACTATCCAGTTCATTGATAAAGATATTGAAGAGCACTCTTCCTGAAATGGATCCCACTCATCACTAGTCTCCACCTGTAATTAAAGCCACAACTTTATGGCTGTGACTGTCCAGCCAATTCTTTATCCACCTAATAGTCCACCCTTCAAATCTGTATCCATCCAATACGAGATAAGAATGTGATGTGGGACCATATCAGAGGCATGGCACAAGTCCAGGTAAATGGCATCAGTTACTCTTCCTTTGTCTACTAATGCCATCACTCCATCAAAGAAGGCCACCAGACTGTTCAGGTACAATCTGTCCTTGGTGAAGCTGTGTTGTAAGACCCAGTCATATTGAAACACCAAAAGCTAGCTGAACATCTGGTATTAGCTTAAGCTCATCTAATGCAAATTTGGTTGCTTGGTAATGCTTTAGTTTTCTAATTGTTTTACATTTCTTGAGGCATTGAATTTCATTGAAAAAGGCTTGAGAGATTTCCACAGTCTGTGCTGTGCGTGTACGTAAGATCATTTTTACATTAACTCTTCTGTAGAAGTTATAAAGCTGTAGAAAAACACATCACAATCCTACTATGTTTTCTTCTCAGTAAACTCTAAAGTTGAACTTTATACACAGCATGAAATCTTTCCAGATACAAGAGTAATGTAAACATCTATTATGTGACTATCAAACTCTGGTCATAGACGTACAATTTGAAGAAACTCCTATGGGTACTATCTAGGCCAATAATATTCTTAACCAACATATAAATTGAATAGATTATACTCAAAGTGGTTGTGATTTTGCAGGTCATCTTGAATAACATTATTCGAGTTAAACAAATAGTGAAGACTTGTGACTCATTTTTCCTGTAATTGAAATGTTTTATTCATAAATAGAGCACCATATGTTTTCTGATATCAAGTAAGCGTCTTCTATACAAAATCAACATAGCATGGGAATTTTTTATATAAACATCTTCCCATTGCTTCTCTGATGTTTTAGATAAGGAATTCCAACAAACCCCTGAGTTCAAAAAGGTGTGATTAGACTTTATTATTGTTGGAGGAACAGGTTTATTTTCAGACAAGGTAGTCTGGATTTCTGCTTTAATAACTTTGTTCACAAAAATTATTGCATTCTTAAAATTAATGAAGCTCCTTGTCTCTCTTATAGCTATTAAATGAACACTTTAGGACTGGATTTAGTGGTCCAAGAAAACAAATCAGTTTACATTTACATTCTTTCAGATTTCTGTTTTAAGTGCTAGCCATTTCAATCAACTGAAATACATAGTCATTTTTCTAGTAATACCATAGCATTTCTTGCCAAGGGAAAAATCTGCAATGTCCAAACATTTTCTTTAATTCTCTAACCTGTGAATATCTCTTGAACTGACAGTAGTATCCATGTAAGGTGAATAGTCAAATCAGCACTGACTTAGTCATCTTGGACCTTATTGTCCCTTATTTCCGCTTAGAAGTCTCAAAAACAAAAGCAAACACAGCTTAATTCTTATGAGACTTGAATGAAGTCCATGAAAAAATATAAGCAAATATTAAATGATAATTTAAAGTCCCTTTGATGAGCATAGTGGTGAGAAAAACCCAATGTCATAACATATCCTTCCTTTGCAGTTATATTGAGAACAACTGAAGTAAGAAACTAGTCAAAGACTCTAAGAATACAATATCATAGCCTGCAACAGATAAATTTCTTTCAGTAACCCTTTGAGACTGACCTAGATGCTCCTGTGGCCAATACACCCAATCTGATAAAACTGTGCAATATTTACACATAAATAAAGCACATTATGCAGTGTGCATTTTGATGTATTTGATTTTGTGACTTGCACGCTTAAGAGGAAATTATAGTACTAGTTTATTTAACAGTGGGGATGTTCAGTATACAAGAATTTGGAAAATGAGAGAGAAAACTTATTGTTCCAAAGTAAAAATAGAATAAAGATACTAGAACTTTGATGAAGCCAAGCTATGGAGAAGGGATCTGAGCAAGAATCTGAACCTAGACCATGACTGGAATACATATTCAAACTCTTGCTTTGAAACACAGATGCTACTACTATTTCTAAAAATTAATCACACATGGAGAAGTTGTAGTTTAAATCTCCTCATATCCCTCCAAGTAAAAGCTTTTTTTTTTCGTCCCACCCATTCTTCTTATAGTGGTATGATAATCACCATTTGTTTGGCTATGATTCCTCTCTTTCTATATGATACCAAAACATTCTGTGATGGTCTCACTTTTTGTATTGGTCATACCTACAGCTTCCTAGTAGCATGTGATCAGATAATCTAGTTTAGCAATATACAAAGCAGATCTGCCCTTGCATCGCAGTCATTAACGATTAAGTCTAGAGCAGTTTGCATTTCACTGACAACAGTGAACTTACGTGAGAACAAAGGCAAACATCTTTCTATCCTCCTGAAATACAATATAGGCTACTGACTCACCAAGCTGTTTTTCATTTATCTCTTTAGAATCTCATGCTTTGATTTTTATGCTATTCTGCAATATAATAATCAGTATGTTCTGAGCAGACAGCAAACTACTTTTGAAGAGGGAAAAAAAAGAAAAACACACAAAACATGCACAAAAAAAAAACCAAAAAACAAAAAAAAAACCCACCCATATGCTTCTCAGAAGAAGGAAAGCACAATTATTTAGTCATAGACTGGCATTCTGGTGATTCTTTCAAATTGTTAGGCATTGTTTTTCTTCCAAACTTGTATTTATATGGATATTGTTTGTTGTAAAACAAGTGTTTGCAATATGTTGTTGGGAAGGAAAAACTGAGGATATTTTATGCTTGCTTCTTCTTTTTTTGTGGGGGGAGGGGACAGGGGGATGAAAGATGGGTTATTCAAAAACAAGGTTTGCCTATTTATAAAATGTGAGCCATAGAACTTGAAAATGATGTACAGAAAATCAACATGAGAAAAACAAACTTTCAAACTACTACTTCGGTGAAAATAAATTTCATTACTTACAATTATCTGTACTAATGCACTGTATTAATATTAAACTAATGAAGAAGATGTTGATATGTTCCCTTTTTATTTTTTTTCTTCACACCAGACCTAAGTACTACCACAGTCACTTATACTTTGAGAAGATTTAATTACCATAATTATATTTAATTTTGCATTGATTAATGTTGCTCAAAGGAATATGTTAAGGTAGAATGCTTAAGGTCCAGACTCTATGCAAAAATACGCATATAATTCAGTGTTCTGTGAGGTGTGCTTCTTATCTCAATAGCTGGGAGGAAATCTTGAGAAGAAAATCTTACCAGTCATGGACTTCAATCCAACCTGACAGAACACTTACAAATGATTCTTGGATTATTATTATTTCTATTTTTTTAAGAAAATAAGGAAGTCTACAAAGATGATCAGAGGTCTGGAGCACCTCTCCTATGAAGACAAGCTGAGGGAGCTGGGATTGTTAAGCCTGGAGAAGAAAAGGCTGAGAGGAGACCTCAATTGCAGACTTCCAGTATTTAAAAAGGGATTATAAACAAGAGGAAAGTCAACTGTTTACAAGGGCAGACAGTGATAGGACAAGGGGGAATGTTTTCAAGCTCAAGGAGGGAAGGTTTAGATTGGATGTCAGGGCAAAATTCTTTTCAGAGAGAGTAGTGAGGTGCTGGAACAGGCTGTCCAGAGAGGTTGTGGGTGCTCTGTCCCTGGAGCTGTTCAAGACCAGGTTGAATGGGGCTCTGAGCAACCTGGTATAGTACAACATCTGGAGGTTGGTAGCCTGTAAGAGATTATTCTTTTATATCATTGACTCAAAGTTTGCTGAAGAACAAGTCCAGACAAGTCCTAGAGAAATCCTTTGTCTGGAGGGAATTGATGGACAGGTCCTGGCTAAGGGGTTGTGTAATCCTTTAAGGAGCAGATGGACAAGGCCAGGGGCAAGGAAGGAGGGATAAACTGCTGCTAATGGCCGGGAAATGGTCTTTTGTGTGGACTTAACTCGAGAAAGATGGCTATCTCAGGAGGTACGCACATGATGTCACGTAGGCAGGAAAAAATGGAGAATAAAAGTGGATCCTGCAACCATGAAGAGAGGGTTTTCTGACTACAGATCCCTCACAAAGAAGAGAGGGTTTTCTGACTACAGATCCCTCATGAAGAAGAGAGGGTTTTCTGACTACAGATTCCTCGTCACAACCGATGCAAGTCGTCTGCCATCAGATTCTTCACCACGAAAGGCCTGCATGCTGACGGACTTCCTTGAACCTGCTACCTGAGACCTGCTGCTTCCTCCGAGACTCTGC
>PPHD01021773.1:0-13121 GCA_002909625.1 Bambusicola thoracicus | reverse complement strand
AGAGATCAGATGTTGGTTACAGGAGCAGATGAAGCGGCCCAAGGGTTAAATTAAATTAAAGGCAACTTCTTTGTACTTGATTTCTGTAATTACAAACCAATTCTGCAATAAATAAAAGTTTAACCTTGGAAACATAAAGCAGATGTTTCCTTCATTCAGCATGGGACAGGGCACAGCTGTCTGATACCACACAACAGCTGAGCCTGCACCAAAGCAATCCTGCCAGCAGACTGGCTTGAATTTACTGGGATTTTCCTGAGTTCAGCCTCAGATGATGGGGACAGGTGGAAGGAAGCGCTCCTCAGCTCAGCTTTGTCCTGAGCACTGAGGGAAGGGACTGCTGGATGTATATGCTCAGTCACAGGCGTGCACGGCTTGCAATGCTCAGCTCCAAAGAGCATCTAGTACTTCCATGCAACATTATCAGTGAGCACAGTTCTGGAAACATGAAGCTCAGTGGTATTTCTCTTTCTATAAAATATATGAACTTTGAGCACCATGGAGTGGCTTACCTGGATGAAACTAAGCTACTCTGATGACACATAACCCTTATGTGGTCTAATGTATACCCATGATATCAACTGTCAAGCTTTCTCCCACCTCTAATTAGAAATAGCATGAGACAGCAGAACTACACATATACCTTCAAACAGTGCTGAATTAATAGCATAGTAGTATCACTAGTGGAATTAATTACTATTCGCCACTTGCCTTGCATGCAAGTTAACAGCCCTGGGTAAATCACCAGGATGAATTACAGAGAGCTCAAAGCTTATTGGCGTTTGTTTCTTTTCTCTCTCTTTGGTCTGGCATCAAACCCCGCTTGGATGACAGGGCTCATTTGGAAACAAACTGCTCATCATTAACTTTGCACTTGTGCCAATTCAGGATTAATTCTGAGTGTTAAAAGCCGGAAGGCTTCACATGGCTGTGCCTCCCCACTCCCTGCAGCTCTTGCAGCATCAAGTGCAGCACCTGAGTAGAGACACCTTCATCCAGGAGATGGGCACCAGCAGCACGTGGGAGGAGGAGGAACAGAAGGAATATTCAAATGAGTGACAAAGGAAAGGCAAAATCCAGCTGTTTCCTGGGGTGCAGGTGGGACACCAGGATCGCCACTGGTGGGGCAATAGAGTGGATCACTCTGCTTCTTTGCAAGTCGGATATCTGAAGGTCTCCACCACACCCCTTGCATTGAGGATTGCAGTCTCACAGGTGCCATCAGATCCTGAACATCTCCCCACGGAAATTCCTACCTACTTTCTCCCTCCAGGCTATAGCTGAGGGCTCTGCTGTCCTCCCAGCCCAAGCAAAGGACAGTTCTTATCCAACAGGTTCCTCGTGGTGGCATTGTGATGCTGCCTGCCTGGCTCACTTCTTCCGCACAGCACAGTGGGGGATTCTGCAGTTATGGTACAGCTGCTCTGCCTGGTCTCTTTTCTCAAGGTGAACGCAGCATGCAGCACCATGCAGAGACATGGGTTTGGACTCCAAACATATCCCTCAGTGGCTGTTCCCAGACACACGCCTGATCCCCTGCCCTTCTTCTGGGCTCTGAAACACCCGGGTGAGCTGAGGACACGTGGCGATGTCAAGTTCCCCATTGATTTTCTATTTCCCTCCCAGCTTTTGTCAGCAGGAGCCAGGATTTGAATACAGCTCTGATTTCTCTTTCAGACTTCTTGTCGTTGGGAGCTGAACAACAGTCACACAGGGGTCTGCACAAGGAATGCTGCTGCTGGGGACAGGCAGTCGAAGTACTGCAGCGGTGGCAGAGGTGACACCCACACCCCCTGACCCCAGTAGTGTGGGAAGGGATGAGACCCCTCCTCCTGCCTCCACCAGCACAGGGAGGCCGGCCAGTTGCACTTCTGACCACTAACATGACTTTAAAAAGATCAGTTCTTCTTCAGGAACCTCTACAAGAGCTCTACAAGGCAGGTGTATCGATCTCACCCCTCCATGGTTCTGCAGCTGCATAATGGAAATCTCTATCATGCCTCCACAGTCACTCATGTCTCATCTTTACTCTTTATCAATTATTCAGATGAGAACTGAACAACTTCATCATGAGCAACTGCCAACAGCTCTGGATTGCTCAGGCTGACATAAAGAGACGGAAGAATGGAGGATCACTGCTGTGCAGAGCTGATGTTTCATGCAACCCTCCTGCAACTGGTGTCTGCCGCTTCCTCCTCCCACACCACCTTGGCTGCATTTCCCTTGCATCTGAGGTCTGAAGCTCTGCAATCAGGGCTTGTTGTGTTTTCCACCCATCTCTCGCCCTGGCACTTGGCTGCCTGTTGTGTTTGGGCTGGTTCTCACAGCAGTGTAGCAGCTTCCAGTCTTCTTTCCCTTGTAAAAATCTGTCTATTTTTCCCCATGAGGCTCTATGAACCAGTGGAAACATTCAACCTGAATACTTCGGGATTCATTGAGGATGAAGGTCATAACAGCATACCATTGTGCAAGATGTTTTGACCATGTCAGTAGGAGCCCAGGTAGAGTCCAAGAGGCCTTGGGGGACCAGATCGGTTAATAAGAAGCATTTCTTCTCAGAATGTATGGAGATGTGCTGGCACAGCTGCCCAGGGGGTGCTGGGGTCATCGTCCCAGGAGGTGTTCCAGAGCTGTGGCACTGAGGGATGTGGCCAGTGGGCACGGTGGGGTGGGTTGGAGTTGAACCTGGGGATCTCAGAAGATTTTTTGAACCTTAATGACTCTATAACCATTTGGAAAGAGACTTTGATCACCTCAGCAGGAGTCCAAGTCCTGATGGGCAGGCTCCAGCAGCACTGCGCATGGCAAAGGCATGGAGGATAATTTCTGATATCTGCTTAAAGCCTCTGCTATTTCAGTCATTCATAGATGAGATCTTGAAAACAAGAAATCTCGACATCTTTAAGAGAAGTTCTGAAAGTTTGTTTTCCCCTCCAATTTTATAACCCTTATCTCAAAATATAAGAAATAGAGAGGCATCTGCTATGATCGTCCTACACCAGCAATTTGCATCGTACTCTGAATTATCACCCCTTTTTCTTTGCCACACAAAACAGCAGAAATTGATGGAGAGCTTCTGAAAGCATGGCCAGAGCCTGGTCAAGAGATGTGCCTCAACGTCAACACAGTGTCCAGGGAAGCACTGTGTGCAAATGGACTGAAAGAAGCACACAGGAGCAAGGTGTGCACAAGCTCAAATGTGTATGTATGCTTCCCATCACCCTGTGGGGATCACCCATGGTTGTGACTGTAGGAAACACACTGCAAGAGGATAAGCCTTTTAAACACCAATTCAATGCGTATCAGCCCAGAGTGCAAATCACTCTGTTCCATGCACGCACTTTGAACATGTAACTTCTATCCGAGCAAACATACAGGAATAATTCCCTCATTAGTATCTGTCTGCACAGCTAACATCCCTTAAAACATCCATTTGGAGGGAGCTCCTGAGGCCAGCCATCTCCCAGAGATGTACAAACCACCGGTCTGATCAGATCGTGCAAATTAGTGCTAACAATTAGGGTTTGAATTATAAATCAGCTGCTTGTTTTTCCCTTAGCCAGGACCCTTTGGCTCTCAAACCAGTTGCCCCACTGCTCTGCTGTGATCAGTCCCGCTGGCTTTTGGTAAGGAATTTGGGACTCTGGCTACAGTAACTGAAGAATAAAGGATATGGTTTGGCGACCAGCTACTCATACAAGTCACAGCACAGCTGTGTGGTGTCTCTTTCCTACTGAGAGCAAAAGCTTCCCCCACCCTGACCCTGAATCAGCCTGCAAACCACCCCACTCACCAGGAGCATCCCCCCTTCCCACCCCTCAGCCCGGTTAATCCACATGGGCAGGGTGCACTTACAACATCGATGAGCTGAGCTATGGACAAGCCGAAGCGGACCAGGACCACATCCGAAATGTTGGCGACGGGACGGGACCACTTGTTATAACCGGAGAAGAGTTTCTTCAGGAGGCGCTCCTCCGCATGGGCTCGCGTTTCCACGTGGCCGAAAGCTGTGGGCAGGACAGGGTGAATCCGCTTTGCTGTGCACTGCAGCCCTGAACCATAGGGGGGAGCAGAAACCCTCCTGGGGGGACCCCTGGGACGATCCCAAGCATGGTCACAGCGAGGCAATGCCACCGTGGTGACGTTCCTCCCTACTACCCCAGGCACTGTTCGCTGTGTATTTCTTGCTCAGTTCACCCGTATAGAAGCTGTAGGGTTTCTACTGAAGGGCAGGATCGGTCTGCAAAAATTGGGGGCATCATCAAAACCATTTTAAAACCACTGCACAGGACATTTTCACACGAATCTTTAGTTTTGGTGGCCACTTTGTGGCAAGCTTCTAGCATAGGAGACTGTGGGCAGGAAAGGGGGGTGCTAGGCAGAAAGAAAAGCAGCATTCTTAGCCCAAGAACTGCAGGGGGATAGGGGTCGTGGGTTGGACTCACATGGGAAAACTGGCATCAAATGCATCAGTTAAAACAATAAAAACAAATTCAACTCTTCAAACTAAGCTTCACAGCTGCCCCTCCTCAAAGAAGGGAGAGAAAGGGGGAGAACGCAGACTGGATAACACGAGTGGGGTTTCTCTCAACGACGACTTCAGAAGTTGGATGCTGCAAGGAGCAGCCCCGACCCCGCACGTCCGCTGACGGAGCTGTCAGCGGTGCCAGCTGGTTTAATTAAAAATTAAATCCCGGGTTCTCTGGAGGCTGCCGGGGGACTGCATCCCATCCTGCAGCGAGAGCAGCGGGAAGAGGCAGCGGGGGGCTCTCCCCGCGTCCCCCGTGGAATATGGCTCCTACTTAGCCGCAGCCTGCCCTGGATTATACAAAGGGAAGCATTAGCAGAGCGCTGCCTGCTCTCTCCCCAACCACAGCCATCGCCCGGAGACACATTAACACACTTCACCCAGGGAGAAAAACCCAGCAAGAGGCTGAGCTCTGTGTGTGTTCTCCCCCCCCATGTTCCCTTCCGTGCTGTGCTTTAACCCTTTCCCCAGCTGTTCGGGCAAGGGGAAGAAAATAGAAGCCAAGCACTGAGCGATTTATTTAGGGGACCTGTAACAACGGGACAGGGGGGTGTGGGAGTGGGGGAAATTCCTTGCAGAGAGGGATTGGCGTTCGGAGCATCGCTGAGGGAGAAAAGAAAGAAGGACCCGAGCAGTGAGAGAAGAGCCTTCTCAAACTTACCGGGGAAGATGCTGGCAAACAGCAGGAGGAGGAGGTTTCCCTTCGACACGAGAAATCCCATTGTGGAGCAGAGCTCGGGCTCTAGGACGCGGCGTCGCCCGTCGGGGCAACTTTTCCTCTCCGAGTCTCCGGATCCTCCGCCTTCATTCCCCTCGGCTCCTTTCTCTCCCTCTTTTCAGGAAGGCATCACAAGTGATTTATTTTCTTCCCATTCTTTGCCTGCTTCCCAGCTCTCCCCGCTAGGAAGATGCTCTTCCCCAGGATACAGATGGACACTCGTGCTCGCTCACGAGAGATACAGGAGGGCTGCAGAGAGCCCCGGTAAGGATGCACAGAACACCCAGCCTTCCTGCCTGCCCTGCTCGCTCCTCTCTCTGCTCCGGGGCGCTTTGGCTGCTCGGTTTGTTCGCTGTTGCTGCCGCCCTTCCCCCAGCCCTTTGCGCAGCCTTCGCTGAGCTTCTTGCTGCTGGTGGACCACCGACTCCGAGGAGCAGCGCTTGGCGAAGCAGAGAGGGAGCCTTTGGGTATTTGGTGTAGTCAGACCTGCCCACCTCCAGCTGAGGAGGAGGAGGGAATCAGCGCTCTCCAGCAAACAGGCTGCAGGCGAGGAAAACTTTGAGCGTGAGAGATAAAAGGGGAGGTCTAGAATCTGGCTGCACGCACCCATAAGTGGTGGGGCTGGAGCCATCGGGGATCCTTATATAGCACCTGAACCCCAAATAGTTTTTAATTAACAGTAGCTATTCATTTAATCTTGCATGAGTGCTTTTCAAGATTGCTTCTGTAGACTAACGAGGTAATTAGTCTGATGGGTATTTCTGGTCCAGGCATGTAACTCTGCTGTCAAAGGTTATCGAGGCCAATGAGCCTGCCCATGAGAACAGGGCTCAGCTGTGCTTGCTGCTGCACGAATGCATGGCAAAAACACAAACGCTAGGCTGCTCAGAGGCCACATGCAAATCAAAGGTGAGGCAGAGGCAGGAGCTTACCTGAACTTATCTACATCTGTGATTGCACCTTAAATACACCATGAACAGCCCTGCTGAAGTCTTGACAACCGTCTGTGAAGGAGAACTGTCAGCAACAAATTAGCGCTCAGCGTTCAGCGTGCAGCCCCGATTCCTTGCACCGGAGGCACGGAGTGGAGCCCTCTCCATTTCATTCTAAAACCAGCTTTGATATTAACACAATTACTTCCATACGGATAGTAAATGGATTCTGTTTTCAGGCAGGGGTAATTTTGTCAGCTGCAAAATTAATCAAAGTCTGTTCTAATAATACTAGCTACATATTTAATGTATAATAATTTCCCTACTCCTCGAGCATCTCAACTATCTTCCAATATTGCCAGCTGAAAGTGGGAAGGATTAAAGCAATGAGAGCCTTTCAGGATGACAAAACCCCACCATTTTTTTTCCTGCTGGGTGCACGGACTCCTTTACCGTTTGCTTTCCTTCCTTCTGGTGACCCAAGCACCTCTTTGCCCCATCCAGGAGGGGGGCAGCAGATGGGCACCCACTCCTCAATGGGATAAGGACAGCACTGCCTTACGCTGCACGCTGCCTGCAGCACGGCGTGTCAGCGCAGTGGGATTGCCAGGTGGCTGCAGGAGCTCCCCAGGGCTACAGATGGAATGAAGCAGGAGCCCTTCTGCAGAGGGGTCTGCGTGCACATTCCCAAATGCCTACACATAGAGAAGGAAAACCTATTCCCTTAAATCCTCTATGAAATCTCTTAAATGCTCAATGAAATCTGGAGGGAAAGGGATGTCACCTGAGCTGCCGTACTCTGCTCCTCACTGGGTCAAGCACGATGCAGTTTGTAGCCAACTGTAATTTATGGTGAAGAATAGTAGAACCATCCAAATGGAAGAGACATCCAAGATTGTCAAACTCAACCAGCAACGGGAGCCACCCAGCCCCGTCACTAAACAATATCCCATATCCTCATCTTCAGCCCCAAACGAAGCAGCAGAAATGACAAATCTTAACAATACCCACAGAAGTATGGTGGGAAGTAAGATTCACAAAGGCCATTTTTCAAGCTGCTGCTAAGGTCACGCACTGGACAACCAAGCCCAAGGGATCCAAGATCAGTTATTCCCTTTTGAAAATCTTGGCCATAAATAACACAGGTATCCTTGACTACAGACCCTCCTGCACAGAGCTGATTCAAATCCCATGGACATACCCCATCCATCTTCTCCTTGCCTTATTTTCTGTGCTGGTGAACAAGGGAACTGGCCGGCAAATACTGTCTTTGGATTAACTCTATAAATAATTTTGATTAAAAAACGATTTCCTTCATTTGGAAATTAATAATAAATCATCATTTCTGATTAATGAAAGGTTTATCCCTCACCTCCCCGGCTCTTCTTTTATATGTTGTGGCCAGTGAGCATATTTTACAGGGGTTTCTGTGCCTTGAAGTGACCTTGTTAAATCTCATCGCCAGTTTCTTTCTGCATCATTGGGCCATGACAAAATTTCCATCAGCTCTGTATGTAGTTGGAGGACGATGTTTTCCACTGGTACATGTGCAAGGGACTCAGGCTGACTGGGACAAAAGATACCATTTAAGGGTTTTAATGATTTTTGCACTGTGGGAGAAAGCTGCAACTCCAGTCTGATTCCCAGGCATCCGGCTCTGAGCCTCCTCATTATTATCATCTTCCTTTGTTTGAAAAAGAGATGGGTGATTTGGGCAATCCAGATGTTCATAAAAACTGCATGCAAACATCCCAGCCACCGAAGATTGCAGATTTCACTGAACGTAATTAAGGCAGTGCTTCCCCAAAGGTTCCCAATGTAATCTCAGACTTGTCCTTGGAATAAGGACAAGGCAGTAATGCACACTCAAGCTCGAGTGTTTGGGGTCACTCGGTAGAATTCCATGAACTTGCAAAGAGCTGCTAACTCTTGAATCCACTGTCTTGCAATCTGCACTCCTGTGAGTATCTCCCTCCTTTTAGCCCTTTCCGATGTCTATTTTTATCCCATTAAATGGGGGCTGAGATTCCCTGTGAGTTGGGTACCTGATGATAAACTGCGCCCGAGACCCACCATCACTGCTTTAACATGAGAAAAATTCAACCGGCCGAAGAACAGAGGCATGAACAAGGAATCCCAGGGCCAGATGCTAGCCTTGAATTTGCCCTCTCTCCATGAGTTTGCCTTAGATGTCACTGTCAGTCCCCAAGGCAAAACCTCGGCCTCTGTCTATTTTGGAAAATGTCATCTGCATGTTTGAATGAAGTGGGATATATTATTGTGCCTCCTCACTCCTTCCCTCTTCGGGCTTCACATAGGAGGCACAGCTAGTTAATAGCATGCTCGAGAAACAACACCTTAGCATTCAAAGCCGTTACACATTTTTTTCTCATCTCCATTCCTGCAATAAAGAAGATTTCTCTCTCCCATCCCCAACCGGTTTGTCATCAAACAGAGACTTCAGGCGGAGTGAAAGAAAACCAACACTAAAAGGGCGAGAGATCTTCTTTTCAGCAAAATGCACACTGAAATGAGCAGAGCAGAGAGACGTGCAAGGCTGCTCCTCAGAAGAACAGGCTCAGTCTGCCTCTGGGGAAATCTGCCAGGTACTGCTGGTCTCACAAGAGTGACTCTGATTTATTCAGATTTATTTCAGATTCCCTATGAAGTGCCAGCAGACTTTGAAAGACATTTTGGACTAAATCAAACACGTTTACTGCGTAGGAGACTTTTGGCCATGGGGGAAGCAGAGGCACCTGCACGGGAGTAACAACAACAGAGGAAAAGCAAGCGTAGTAATGATCACTTCCAAAGCAGTAAATACGGTTATGAAACCCAGGCATCCCCCAGGTTTCTTCCTTTCTTGGAAGCTGGTTGTGGAGTGGATTGGTTTCCACCCATGTGATACTACCACAGCCTCCCATTTTTAGCAATATGTTTATGGCAGTGCTCAGACTCTAGGGACAAAGGCTGTGTCAGTGCTGTATGACAGCATTCTCAGCAAGAAAGCACCTTTCATAAGCAATGCATTGGACATGAGATGCTCCAAAACTGCACCACCCACATGATTCCTTTCTGGACTCATTTCCATCACAAAGTGCACGCAGTGAGCAAACCAAACTGGTCACTGCTTGCCCAGCCCTGGGGGCCACAGCAGGCTCTGGTCCTCCCACTACAGCACCGAGATCCTGACCTGAGGCAGCACCCAGGCTGCCAGCTGTGCAGGTTGCTTGGACACGCAGCAGCTAATACATAGACTTCATAGTAGGGCATGGTTTTAATGCAAGCTGTTGCCTTGAAATCTCGATTCCCATTCCTGAGGTGGGAGTTACAGCAGCTTGGTGCCTTGTATGATTAGCTCCATAACAAAGCACTGGTCAGCCTCCAGTTGGATTTACCTCCAGACCTCAGGAAACATGAAGTTGGATTTACCCTTAGCCAGGCAGAGCCATGGAGAGCAGGGGGAATTCTGCCAGCACCTTTGTCTCCTGGCTGCTCCACACTTCTCTTTCTTCCACAGTTGCATACCATGCTGATATCTTTGACCAGTGAATAACACTGATGACAAAATGTGCTTATCTAGACATAGAAACCTTTCTGCCTCTATTTCTCTCCCCCATCCATCCAGATATACCTTGGGAATTTCTGAGCAAAGCTCACTGTTACTAAAGCAGTAACAGGATTTGTGATTCCGTCCCTGCTAAAACAAATCAACAAGTAAAGTGAGACAACCACCGATAATGAAAAGGCAGCAAAGCATCAGATCATGGCCTCATTACAGTTTGCAGTGCAGCAGCTATTACAGAACTCCTGTTACAAACCAGATGAACCTCAACATCTTATTTGTAAACGTGCCATTTCAATATAAAGAGCCTGTAAAGAGCAAGAAGGCTCTTTAGCTTCTCTTGAGATCTAAGAAGATGGATTTTTAAATTAGAGTACAGAAGCATGTTTCTCCAGACAAGTTTGTTATCCAAGGATAGCTTTGGTTTCACTGCTCAGCTTTGTAGATCTAAATTAAGCTCGTGTCCTTCCTCGCCAAAGGGCAAAACTGCCCAGCTTATTCACTAAAGGAATCTGGAGTTGACTGATTGACAAATTATTTCCCTTTTCTCCCCGTAATCATCGCTCGATACAGATCAGTTTCATGCCCACATCAATGTGGATGTGATCTGTGTTCTCCGTGCAAAAACCAGCACTAAAAAATGCTAAGAACTTGGTCATAAATATTGTGCTTGGCACCAGGCTTTGGCCATAAATATTTCCTTGGTTAACCAATAGGAAATGACAGCTCTTAAATCTCAATTACAGTTGAGTAGCAACTGGCTCACACTTGTTGGCACTGGGGTCTTGCCTTGCTTGCATGGGAAATAAGGGTGGCTTTCCTTGCAGCATCTCTGCCTCTCACAAGCAACCCTGAAGCGCTGATTTCTGGTGATTCTTGGAGTTCAACAGCATTTTGTCCTTCTTGTGCTTGGGAGGGATAGGATGAAATATTTATATGAATATATTTCAGCATCTTTTTATAGCTGCCAGATGAGCTGCAGCCATGCACTTCATACCAACGCCAGGTATGGAAGCTGCAGTCCAAGAGCTCATTGCTCAGAAAAAGAGGTCACAATGGGCATCTTCCTTCCACAGACCCCAGAACATCCCTTTTTGAGCAATAGACAAGGAAGTCTTTCAATAACCAGAGATCTCCTACATTGCTGGTTCCTTCAGGCCCACATCTTCTTCCTGGTAGTAACACAGGCTCGTGTTATCCTGCTGATTGGCCAACATGAAAAGAAACATCAACCATCTGCTACTCCCCCATTTTTTTTGGATCAGAAGGGTTTTGCTGATTAAGGAAGAGGTTGGTTTTTTTTAAAGGCACCCAGCACCCACTGATAGCCAAAAACTATCCTCTCTTTCCCTAAATTACAGCTTCTTTTCCCCTGTTCAAAGCTTAAAGCCCACATATGAAACAGGCCGTTGGTTGGGCCCAGATTCACGTACAGCATGTGTTTTTGCACAGCAGTTATTTACAGTACTACTCACTGCTCAGTCTGCGTAAAGGGACACAAACACTTGACTTCAAGTGCTGGAGTATCTTCGGAGATCTGGGCTGTGCCCATTCAGACACTGTCAGTAAACCTCAGAAATCTCTTTCTACAGAAGAACTCAGCCTTTTTTGAACCTTTATGCCAGAAAAGAAAAGAAAAGAAAAGAAAAGAAAGGAAAGGAAAGGAAAGGATTCAGACATACACATTTTCATGTCTTTAGGTCTTATACTGCCACTCTAACATGAAAAAAATATAGGTGAATTGATACCTGTGCTGCTTCTGATTTTGCTAGCAGAGCTGTTGAGGCTAGGAAGACTACAATAAGTCCCCTCCCATCATATTGACTGTAGAGCCTGAAAATAGCCTAAAGATACTCAATGTATTTCATTCACAATTCAATTCTTCTTCATTTGGCGTGGACTAACATCCCATATGGCCTATTGTTGGACCCTGAACCAGCTGAAGGGAAAGCATGCTTGATTGACACTTGAAAATACCAAGTTGTGCTTTTGGACTGGCTCAGACTGAAAATGCTCTTGGCAAATGGAGATAGGCATGTCATTTTTATCCCACTGTTCAACAGGAAGGAGACATTTTCTACACTGAGCAACGGACATAAAAGTTTGTTCTCTAAGGGGATAAAATAGTCCTCCTTTGATCTCCTCTAGTACAGTTCCAACTGGAAAAAGGTTTCAAAGCAGCCATTCATCTCTGAACAGAACTTAGGGGAATGGAAATCTATTCCTACTGCTGGCCTCCAGAGGTAAAAATCAAATGGCTCCTTTACAGGACAGAACCCTTGGCCTCAACATGGGTTGGAAGACCTCTCATGGAATACCCACAACCAAAGTACGCAAGATCTACTACCTTCTCTCATCACAGGTGATGGAAATTCGATCAAACTCTTGAGAATGTGCTGATAATAGAGATTTAGAGGAAAGGATACTGGCATATTCTTTCTTTTTCAGTACCATCTCAAAAATCACAGTGACATCTCTCTCCCTCCTGACTTTCTTTGACATCCTTGGTGCTATACAGACAATCAAGAGCAAAACTTCACCTATTCTTCCAAATTTTGTCATTCTCAACAAAGAGAAAAAATGGAAAAGGGCTCCACAACTTTTTCCACACGCAAAACAAATGTGGATAAACAAGCTGTAAATAGCAACCTTGTTGGTTGCAAGGCTTGTGCTAACTTCTTCTTTTCTTGTAATCCTAATGAAGGCATTTCAGTGCAGTCAGAGTAGCTGACTCATTTACGGTCTACATTAAGAAGTACCATTTGTGTAAAGGAAGAGAAGATGAGCATGGGCAAATTACCTTCACTGCCTGTCCAGAAACTGCACATAACAGAGAATTTGCAGTGCTTGGGTCTTCTTGTTCTTATTGACAGGGGAACCAAATCAGGCACTTGGATGAAAATTTTGGTGGGTGCAGAGTTGTTCCAATGTGGGAATAGTTGAGTTGACTTCTATAGGCTACATATATATATATATATAACACACAAGCTCCATGAGCAGCACAAAGCTTTTAAGAGGAAAGCAGACAGACGTCTCCATGCAGCACAGAGTGAAAAATCAATCCTCTATAATAGGAAATAAAAACTGAAAGGCCACGTTGCCATGAGTGAGAGCCACAAATCCAGACACCTTCAGCAGAAGAGGTTTCTGCCGTGCCTTCTCTCTGCCACTCCAACATTTCTCCTCTTTGTCCATCATGAAGGCTCAAATCATTGAACCAGGCTTTGCTTTCCTCAAAGAAGAACATCCTGACCGCTGATGTAGAAATCAAAGTGCTACAAACATGAGTCAGACTACAGAAAGCAGGAGGAAAAGATGCCAGCTGCTTCTTTGACTCCTGCTCTGCAGGAAGGGGCCGGGGGCTGGCAGTGTTTGCCC
>PPHD01021772.1:0-13121 GCA_002909625.1 Bambusicola thoracicus | reverse complement strand
CCAACCTTAGCGATTCTATGATTCTATGATTTTCAGTAAGAAAGCTTCAAAACTAGTAATGTACAGGTTCAAGGTACACTGCTATGTTCCAGTGGAATCACACATGTCTAAGGAATAATATATCTGTTACATTTTAGATATTTTCTTTGATTCTTCGCTTTTAGAAACAGACATATTGTTTGTGAAGAGCACCTCTGTGATTTGATTTTCATTCCAAAGCATGTGGATATGATGATTTCTTTCTATACATAATACTATTAAGTGATTTAAAATAAAATTCAGAAAAAAAGTTTGCTAAAATATTTGACTGAGATAAGAGGAGCATTGTTTCTGACAGTTTGTTGTTATCACTTAGGAGTATGTGTTATACTACTAATCATCACATTTTTCCTTACACAGTATTTGGAGACCTCAGCTGAATTAAGCCTCTGTGCTAGGAACTGTACAAACGACCACTTCATAAACTCTTGGAATATAAGTGAAAAAATGTAGCAGATAGATTAGAAATGGCCAAAAAGTGTGGAAAATGAGAGGAGTAACAGAAATATTGTAAGTTTAATTTTTAACAATTCCATGACTATACAGTGTTGTTTGATTTAGGTTTTGGGTATCACATTTGATGTATTTTCCATTTGCATTTTTCTTCTGAAGGATTTCTCTTGTACAGATGTTGACAATTGTCTAACAGCAAAATACAGAATACTAATGCCTCAAGATAGGCAGGTACACTATTATAGCCAACAATGCACTGAAGTGTGATCTGGCTTTAAATAAGCTAGCACAGAGTTCTCAGAGCACATACCTCTTTCTTCATTCATTTCTCAATGGCCTAGAACATCCATTTCTGTGGCATCTTCTACAGACAGTTGCTCAGAATCAGAGCTTTCACAAACACTGGCAGGATATATACACCCAAAAGAGTATATATTGCCCAATTTGCATCTGCTGGTGATGAAGAAAAAAAAAAAAAAAAAAAAAAAAGGAGAAAAACAACTCTTGGATTGAACTAGTACTCTGTCATTAACTACAACAGATTCCATTACTCTGGCCATGTCAGTGCCTTGTTCCCTGTGATAATCCACACATTAACATTTTAGTGATCATTTGTCCCAAATAAGAAGTGTTCTGTCAGACCACAGTATTAATCATAGTCTTAGTGGCATCTTGGGATCATACTTAACATATGTAGTTTCCCCTACCTTCCTTAATCCCATTTAGTTTGAAGGAGTCAATCCAGAAACTGCCTTGAACATCTAATGTGAATAATGTCTTTTTTTCCCCCTAGTAAGATCGCTATAACTTCTACCAGACATCTTGAATGAAAAATAAATAAATTAATAAATTAGAAGAATCTGTGATTTCTACTGATAGCACCATCATAGAGTTGTTTCAAATCTACTCTTTTGTGCTGTCATTATAATCATTGTTTGTATTAACATCTAGAAGTGGAAAATTGAGAATAAGCTTTACATTTTTCATCTCGTCTTGGAAAAAGCTTTCTGCACAGCGTCAGCTGTCAGCACTGAAAGCTTTCTTCTCCCCCAAGATTTGTTTTTTTTCAGTTGTGCTAAGAGGCACTTGCCTTTTAAAATAACATAATGTGGAAGATCATTATAAAATGAAGCAATCAAGTTTTGATGATCTGTTTCCTCTTAATTGACAACTGTGAAAAGTTATAGTAGTGCAGCTGTCATATTCTTTGTCTACATTTATCTTCCAGAAGAAGAAATAATTCCATGATTTCTTCCATGCTTGTTAAGTAGTAGGATATAAATGGGAAAAAGACTGCAACATCTTTCAACTCTCTGTAAATAACTTTTTGAGACAAGAGAAAATGTAGATAAAAAAAAAAATTCATGAAGCTGAATTTCAGCTGATGTTTCTTCCGTACTGCACATGGAGCAGTTTTTATGGGAAGTTCTATTTCATATTTTGAGCAGCATTAATAGTAATCAATTACTTTTTTAAGTGATGTTTATTAGTCCATTAGAAAAATTAACAGTTAATTGGCTCCTGGAAACTCCAGGATATTCATACTGGCTTGTACTAACATTTTTGCAGTCTGCTTTATATATATCACAGAATCACAGCGTCAGAGAATGTCAGGGATTGGAAGGGACCTCACAAGACCATCTAATCCAGTCCCCCTGATATTAGAGAATATATGTGTTGTGTTCATTGTGGACAACTACATCTACTTTTTTTTTCTTTTTTTAATGAATTATCCTTAACCTGCATATTAAAGAGCAAATTCCTTTTGTTGCATTTTATTGAAGAATGCTGAAGAATGAAAGCAACTTTTGAGTGAAAGCACAAAAAATCTGTCAAAGAAAAATTATTAACTTCTAAATGAAGATTTGTATTTTGAGCACATGAAGAAATGAACAGTAAATCCTCTAAGTGCTCCAAGTAGAGAGGAATATACAAGTGATATCATGTATTTTGTTCTTCTCAGGGCAGATTTGAACATTCTAAAGTTCTACTTTTTTTTTTTTTTTTTTTTTTTTCCAAAATTGGTTTCTAAAATGCATAGACAGAAAAATAACATTCCAGATGTAAAGTGAGTATAAAGAGATGGCACTACTGCTGTACTATTTGATATTGCTGTGGTTTAACCCATCAGGCAGCTCAGCACCACACAGCCAATCATTCAATTTCTTGCAGGGAATGGAAAGAGAACTGGAAAAAGGTAAAAGTTGTGGGATGAAATAAGAAGTTTGATTAGATATTAAGGGACAGAAATTCTAATCTGGAGTTTTAAGCAGAATAATAAAGTACAAAAATACTTACACTCTGTAAAGAAAATAAAATGTTTCAATAAGGAATTTCTTAGTATTTTATACAATTTATGGCCAGAGTAGGGAAATAGCAGTTAAGAGTAGAGGCCGGAGGGCAGTTATTTTAAAGACAATATAAAGGAAATTTTTTAAAGGGAAAAAAACACTTCAACATTCAATATAAAATATAACATCTTTGTTCACAAGGTTCTTTTGGAGAGAACTAACCACTGTTAATGTTGCTTGAGTTTTTATTTGAGGGGGGCATTAATCTTCGTGTTCAGTAGGTATTTAAATTTGGTAATATTAACATTCTGAGCAATGTTTACATAAAGGGATTATTTGTATAATATAGAACTGATCTAATTTCCAATTTAAGGTAACCCTTGCTATAAGTCATCTCTACCTCTTTCTATTTTTTGTTCACCTGACTATTATCTCTGCAAGATGCAAAGCAGAGCAGCAAGGATGATGAGAGCAAAAGGGTAATCAGTCTATCTCCGTGTACATATTGCAAGAAAGTCCCTTAAATAAAACTCTAGAAGCCAAAACTACGTGGCAGAGTAGAATAAGATGGCTATGTCATCCTTCATTTTTTTAGTCTAAGTGCAGAGACAGAATGAAGAAATTGTATATACAGGCAGAGAAGAAACAGACGGTAAGAGTAAATGTCCATTAATTGAAACAGAGGAAAAGCAAATAAAACAACAACTACAACAAAAATTCCAACCCGCATATTATTCAAGAGTCCACGAAAATTGTGGAGACACTGAATTACGTATGCATTGTTCCCTTGCTCCATTGTCCTCTTCACTCTGTAGAACACGGAGAAGAAGAATCTTTGTAGAAAAATGTGGACTATATTTTACTGCAGTACAAGCCAATGATATCCAAAATTTCTAAATCTAGCATTTTTATGTAGTACGAGATACTAAATTTTCAGAATTTTAGTGGCATTTCTGTACAATATCTGTAAGAAAGAACTTTGCTAAAATAATAGAAACAAGAATGTATAAAATACATATTCTAGTATGCCAAGGAACAAAAACAAACAAACAAAAAAGTTCAAGAATTTATCAAAATTATAGCGAGTCAGAAATTTTTTACTGCTAGTAGAGAACATACATACATATAATTCTGTGAAGAATTTGTTCAAGCTGTTCACTGCTGGATTTTTTTTAATGCATATTGAGTTTTGTTTTCCTGACACTGTTGACTGAGACAGCACAGAATAACTAGGAATTTTTCCTCCTGACTAAGTAGAAGTAGTATCAGGAATCACATAAAGTTCCGAACCTAATCTGTAATCATAGCAGAAACCTAATCTGTACTAATGCAGATGCCAGCTACAAAACTGATGAAGTTTATGGTTAGTAAGTTCAGGTTTACAAATATCATCTGATGTGGAATGATGAGCTTACGAAATCAAAAGTTGCATCAAATAGATACCTCAGGAAATCAAGCTTGTTTTATTTCCCTTCAACCTAGCAGGAAGATCTGGCTGAAATAAGCATTGAAGTATAACAACTGTCAACTTATGTGTTAGTATAAATTTGAGGTCTTCCAAAAACAGTAGTGAATGTCTGTTATAGTAAATTACAGGTGTGAGATTCAGTGGCCTTTTGGTGGATAGTAAAATTTCAATATGAAAAACAGTTGAAAACTAAATACAGATGTAAGTTTCCTACTGGAAGTTAAGCAGATGCTTATACATGTGGTGAAGCAATACTGCAAATATACAGAAAGCATGCAGAGCTGTGCTACATCTCCTCATTCTTTTCTAATCCATATCAACTCCTAAACCATAATAGTAAAGAGAACTGAGAGAAAAATATGTACTGTTTTCTATGAATCTTACTTGCTACCAACTTCAAAATTCATTTATGTTCTCAGGATGGATTATTGTTGTTCCAAGCTGAGTAGATGATGACTGTGGTTTCATTCAATGTTAGGAATACAAAACCCTCCTAAACAAGGACCCTTCCTGAATGAAAAAAATACATTTCATTCATGAATACTTTTTGTTTGATCACATTAAGTATGCACAATAAAAAACAATCCTTAACATTCACTCTGATACATATTTACATGTATTTTTAATTCTAAGATCACATGTAAGAGAAAGAAACTCCTGAGCTACCTAGGTCTTAGATAACTGTACACTCAAAGGGCATTTTCAGGGGCAAGACACACTTGTAGATACATTCTTTCTGCAAAAAATTCCCATTTCCCCCCAAGTTTGATTCTGTGCACACTAGTGGGAATTGATAACCACTGAATTGTACTTGAAGCTTGGTCTTTGTTCAGCAATTAAAACAGAGTATTGATTTTGCTATTCCTAATTCTGTTGTTCTGTTTGCCACAACTGTCCTTTCACTATTTTCCCCATTAACCATTACTATGTTATGTACTTTTCCTTATTCTGTAGCTACCCTGCTCTTAAAAGAAGGAACTTTTTTACTGTTTTGCTTTTTTTATGTTTCGTTTCCATTCTGGAGCCACATATTAATCTTTCACATGATTTATGTCTGTCGGTCGATCCACAGGTAAAACTCAGTACAAAATTATATATCTAAACTTAGGTGCCAGAATGTGATGTTTATTTTTCCAATATAGTAAATGGAGATCAATCTAATCAGTTGAGCCTTAAGACACTTTCAGCCACTTCCCAGAACCTGTCATCTTACCAAATGACTCTCTAGATGCTGTTGATGGTATTTGCTAGATTTCTGTTAGGTAAACCAGGAGCCTTCATCTGCCTTATCCACCATTGTCAGAATCTCCCCTAAAGTTTATAGATGTATAACCAGTAAAAGAGTGCTAGATACACATCGTTTCTATAAACAAATGGAGATCTGAACATGTTTACAGTTTTGCCTTCTGAAATTTTCATGCGCTGCTTATAATACAGATTAACCAGCAGAGTATTCAGTGATGTGATGAAACATATATATATACTGATTAAAAATAAAACTAACTTCAGATTTCCACATTGTAGTTGAAATTTATAAAAGCCTTTACCTTACATAAGCACAGGGTTTTGTTTTCTTTTGTTTTTTGTAATAAAGTACAAAATATGACTGTAGTCATGTGTGATCTAATTCTGTAGACAAAATACCAACAGCTTTTGCTTTACCAGTAAACTGTTTTTATCTCAAACCATGAGTTTTTGTGCTTTTACCTTTCCTATTCTCTCCCGCATCCCACTGCGATGAGAATGAGCAAGTGGCTACGTGGTGCTGAACTGCCTGATGCTGTTAAACCACAACAAATACTAGTTATCAGAGTTGCTCATGATGGGCAACACTATGCTTGATCACAACATCTAAAAGAGGGTAATGGCACAAATCTATCATTGTGTCTATGATTCTATCTTGCTTTTTTCTATCAGGGGCACAGGTCAGGGGCAGGCAGTGCAGGCAAAGGAACACCCAGCTAGAGAAGTGAATCATCCTTATATTACTTAGTCTGCACCCATTCCCAGACTGGTAGCTTCAGCAACTACCTGCTGCTTCATAACATCTCCTATAGTTGTTTTCTTGTGTATTGGTACCAACGCCTGACCATGACTCAGTGAGCAGGAATCACAGACTTAGTTAACAGCAGAGGTGTTCTCAGCAGCACAAGCACCCCAGCAGTTGTATGGCACATGCCCCATCTTTCCCAAAGGCTGGGTATGAAGGCATCCACATGTGGAATAGATAAAATTCTGATAGCATCCCTGAAATTCATTCTGGAAATGAGTTCATAGAAATTCAAAAAGTATAGAACAGAGAGATGAAGTCTTATAGTTAACTCTCACTTAAACAGAATGAGCTTCTAAAAATATCAATATCAAAAGCAGCTTAATTCAATCTAACATCTGAATATTTATTTTGAAATTGAGATCTGAATTTAGCTAATGACATTTGCTGAGGTTTTATCAAGCAGTTTTATCAACTGCTTATCATGTTTTATGTTTTCCCTCAGGACTTGAGTTGTTATGTTTCTAAAGGAGGAAAACTGAATAATAAATCTGCAAGCATCTTTTATTTTTCATTTACGTGACTTTTAAGATTGTAAAATGTCCAAAACAGTAATTACAATCCATCAAAATGTTGTTTAAAGTACTGTGAAGCACAACATCCTGTGACAGACTTGTGTATGGGGGAACAAATGTACTGCTAGGGAAATGAGTTCACATTTATTTCACGTAACACAGGTGTAAGAATCAGACATTTTAATCCTATCAATGTAACTTCAAGCTTCTTCAGTGCAAAATTTAGATTTTCAAAGCCACATTTCATAGAATCATAGAATCATACAATTGTAGAACCTTAGAACCACAGATTCATAGAAAAATAGAATCATTAATGTTTGAAAAGGCCTCTAAGATGATTGAGCCCAACCATCCACCTACCACTAATGTTGCCCACAAAACCATGTTTCTTTGTACCACATCTACATGTTTCCTGAACATCACCAGGGATGTGACTCAACCATCTCCCTGGGCAGCCTAGTCAATTCCAGTGCCTGACCACTCTTTCTGAGAAGAAGTTTTTCATAATACCCAACCTGAACCTCACCTGGCACAACTTGAGGCCACTCCCTCTAGTCCTATCACTGTTACCTGGGAGAAGAGGCCAACTTCCACCTTTCTACAACCTCCTTTCAGGTAGCTGCAGGGGGCAGTAAGGTCTCCTTTTAGCCTCCCCTTCTCCAGACTGAATAATCTCAGTTCCCTCAGTTGCTCCTCATAAGGCTTGCACTCCAAAGTCCTCATCAGCTTTGCTGCCCTTCTCTGAATTTGCACCAGGACCTCAGTGTTTTTCTTGTAGTGAGGAGCCTAAAACTGAACATAGCACTCAAGGTGCTGTCTCACCAGAGCTAAGTATAGGGGAATAATGCACTATTTCAGATACAAACCAGGATGCCATTGGCCTTCTTGACCACTTGAATGCTACTTTGTAAGAATATGCCACAGAAATAAAGTTAGCTGCTCTAAACTATGAAAGATTTCAAGGCTATTGACTTACTTCAGGAAGACGTAAAACCTTGGGGTGGAGGAGGAAATGGAAGTGTGAAAGTGCTGGACAATTAACAAGGAAAGAATGACCACCAAAGTTTTTCTGTTCAAAAAAATAGGTCTGTAATTTTCCAGGATTTCTACTATGTTTTTATCTTTACCTTTTCTTCCCTCTTTTTTTTTTTTTTTTTTTTTTTTTCCCCCACTCCTAATTCCTGAATAAGCTTTTCTTCTCAGACTGGCATATCCCAAAGATTAAACTACAGGACTTCCCCTGCTAACAGGAGAGTTGAAATTTTCTTTCCTTTTTCTTCTGGGGAACAAAGTAACAGAAAGAAGAAAATAATAGTTTTACATTGTACTTTAAAATAAATAAATTCTTGACTGTCAACTCAAATGGAGGTGAATTTTTTTCATAAGAAAATGAAATGAAAATTCAGAACAAATTGCATTGTCTTTTATTCCCTTTATTCCCTTAATTGTAGTATTACTAATAAAATTTAAGCGAATTTGCCCACATACATGCATGAGAAAACCCAGTATAGTAGTTGTATGATCTATTTTTTACCTCTAGTCCATTCTGTGTAAACCAGATTTCCCTGAATAAATGATTGAGATGCCTGAATGAAACTCATCTCTCTATCAGAACTCTTCAACAAGCACATATCGAGAAATTATTGACAGACAAAATTTCAAGAGGCTTGGTCCTAGTTACTTCAAAGTTACATATGTTTTTAATTACTATCATCATTTGGAAGAATGGAGGTAAAGTCTTAGACCCCAAACCACAAAATACTCTTTCTCTGATTCGCATTAGTGGAATTCCATTAGTTCACAAAAATAGACCAGCTACAGATCTATATTTCTATTTGCTCATTTGTTTGTTGCACATGTAAATGTGATCCAATATTTAAAATGTAATTTAAGATATATATGTGTATATATATATATAGTCCTTTATCTTGCAAATATCCTGGTCTTATTGAATAGTCAAAATCTGCATGGTACAAACAAAAGCATGCATGCTATTTCATAAGAATTTTAAATGCCATCCTCCAAAAAACAGAAAACACACACACACACAAAATAACAGTTGGATAGAATTACATGCATTATTTCAATGTCAAGAAATTCCTGTTCCATTCATATGGTGATATTCTATTTTTAACAAAACAATGTATTCATTCCTATGCAACTACAGGAACAGTTTCAAGATGAAAAAATATAAGTATTCAAAAATGTAGACTATAGAGATAATTTGCATTCTTCCTAACAGGCATATAATAAACCTCATATCATTACTAAGTAAATCTAAAATCTTTTCCTAATTGTTTTCATAGCCTTTTCTGGCATTCACAAGTACTGTAATTTGGGAGTGCTACCCGTTTACTTAATATGCAAAATGTAAATTGCTGTTGATTGTTCCCTGGGACCATTATACCTCCATCACATTCATACAGTACTTTGACAATTTTTCTATTTCTTTTCTTCTCTGTCTTACATTTTAATAATGCAAAGAGGGTGTGTGAAGAACAGATCTTTTCTACTGCTTCAGTTTGTATTCCTTTTTAACACTGTTAGCTTTCAGTTAGTATGAGGAGGAAGTACCGGATACTTCCCAGTATGAGTATGTTATAATATATCTGCCTTTGGAGTTAAGGAATATATTTAATAAATATGTCAGAGATGGTATAGATACACTTGATCTGGCTCAGAGCAGAAAAGCTTGAATTTCATACATTAGCATGAAATTTATTGCTTGTAGAAATCCACTCAAAAGTATAATGCAAGACTGATTAGACCAAATTTACTGAATGTTGCACTTGTCTAGACAAGCTCCATTTATTTAACTGTTTCATTTCCTGAGGATATTTTGTCATCAATCTGAAAAAAAAAAAAAAAAAAAAAAAAAAAAACATAAGAAAGGAGCACACCTATAGTAACTTTATACCCCATTCCCTTGTGCTTCCTGGGGAGAGAAGGTGGATGAGCAGAAGGTATTTTTAGTTTACTTTTAGTGTTCGCTGTTCTAGACTGTTAATAATATCATACTAATCTCCCTACTCTGAGTTTTTCCATGGTGGTAATTGATGAGTGACCTCCTGCTCCTTATACTTCAATCCAAGAGCCTTTTTCATCTCATTTTCTCTCCTTGTGTTTTGAGGAGAGGGAGTGAGAGAGTAGGGTGTTTAAGCTTAGTTAGCCATTATAGTGAACCCACTACAAGCGCAAATCTCATTATATTTGTCAGTGGACCCATAAGAATAGAAAAAGAAACTATTTGCAATATACACAGTAGGAAAATGGTCAGGACCTGAGCAATAATTCACAGTAGCATATATGGCCAAACTGTAAGATTTGTAACTAATCCATCAACATGAAAAAAAATAATATTATTAAAAATAAAATAAAAACAAACCAACTAATATGTATATAGAGAGAGAGACAAACCTTCTGTTCCTGTATCTCAGAAAACCCTTCTAGACAGTAACCTTCTGGCATACAGCTAGGCAGGTACATAATACTGTGGGTGAACAGTTGGTTGCCAGTTCAGGCTTGAATGGTTACAGCAACATCAGACTGGCCACATGTCACTAGTGGAGTTCCCCCAGGTTCCACTTTAGCTCCAGCTCTTTCCAATGTTTTTATAAGTGATCCGGATGCTGGATTGAAATGTATACTAAGCTTGAGAATGATACTAAATCAGGAGGATCTCTTGGATCTGTTGACTCCGTCAAGGGTAGAGGGACATTGCAGAGAGATTTTGACAAATTAGGAGGCTGGATAATGACCAGCTGTATTAAACCTAACAGGAGCAAGTGCCAGATTCTGCATGTGGGACAGGGCAACCCTTCATCTGTGTACTGACTGAGGAATGAGTGGCTGGAGAGTAGCTCAACAGAAAAGAATGCGAGAGTTCTGGTGGATAATAAGTTGAATCTGAGTCAACAGTGTGTCCTGCCAGCCAAAAGGGCTAACCACACCTGGGGGTGTATAAGGCCAATCATTTCAAGGCGGTCAATGATATGGATTATCCAGTTCTGCTCTTTGCTAATACAGCCTCACCTTGAGCACTGTGTGCACTTTGGGGCACCACAAAATAAGAAGGATATAAAACAATTAGAGAGCATCTGAAGGAGGGCTAGAAATACAGTGAATGCTCTAGAGGTCACGACACATGAGGATCAGCTGAGTTTGCTTGATTTGTTCAGCCTAGAGACTGAGGTGAGGCCTCATGGCTCCTTCCTATCTGGCATATAATATACTTCCTTTCTGTTCTTTTCATCTCCTTTTCAACTGCCAGCAAAGCTCAGATGAAATTAACATTGACCCTTAGAAATTATTAAATCAAAATTAAAACAAATAAAAAAAAAACTGCAGTACTGAGATGGCCCTAAAATAATAGAAATTGTCTTCAAAGAAAGGTCAGTGATGATATTTTCTGTCCTTTAGTAATACCACTTTCACCAGAAAGTATATTTTGAAGATTTAGAACAAAATATCGTGTTTTCTGACAGGGTAAACACACGATCTACCTGTCACACAATCTACCATACACGTTTATTTTGCCAATAAACTGTACATGTGGACCAGATCAGCAGACATAATTCTTTGCCTGCTTCATTCAAAAAGTTACAAACCTAAATTTTACAGCTCATCACTTTATTCACTATATTATTATAGTTTATTATTTATTACTATACTATATATTATTTTAGTTTATTATTATAGTATATTTCAGCCTTTAAATTCACGGATCCACTTCTATGTCTTCTAACTTCTGAGCAATCTTGTGGCGAGCAGACACCCATATAACACCATTGACCCACGTTACCCAATACAGATGAAGTGAGATATCATGGATTTTTTTCAAGTATACATTCTTATTTTCACTTTAAGTATGACTTTCAGGTAGAGGCAATCATTCCCATGAGTTCTTGGTTTTGCTTAGGTCACCTCACAACACAGTCATAGTTCTTACAAAAATTTTCAACTCATTTATCATCTTCCAGCATATTTGTCCAGGACCTAGTATTACAAGTGGAATGTTTCCAGATACTTCTGTGAGCTGAGAGCTACCAGCAACAGAAATTTAAAACTTCTAAATTTCTAGATGTTAAGGCAGTTGAATTTTAACAAGAAATTTAGACTAATCCAGAATAAAAGTAGGATTTAAGGTACTGTAAATGATGAAATATATTGCTTATCCCTTCTCTTCAAAATTGTCTTTTCATATAAGATTCTATTTGTTGTTGTTGTAAGGAAATCAGGGTTTGACATTATAATAAGAATTGCAGTACAGATGTAGAGTGTTTTCTGTTTACTAGGGCATCCTGCATATCTTTGAACAGGATGAAATTTTGTATTTTTGCTTTTTTACTGACAGGTCCTCAGAAAGAAATCTTATTCTTATAACTTGATCTGTTCCTAAAACATGAGACAATTATTATGTTTCCCTGAACAATAATTTTCTGAAAGATACGCATCAAACCATTCTATGATTCTAACACTGCTTCCAAGATCTCTTCACACACTGGATTCTCTTCCAACAGTAACACTCAGGTTTACTTAAATTTTCCACGGTTTGGTGTTCTGTGGATTAAACGTTCTAACTACTCATGGTCTAACATCTGCCATGTGCTTGGCCAGTAACTGCAGTCTGCCAGCAGTAATTCATGACTTCGGACAAAAAACTCAAATCATTTTCTGAACCATTCGAAACCTATTACTGTTCATTACTGATACAATCACGAAGTATTGAGGAAAACAAAAAAAAAAAAAAAAAAAAAAAGAGGAGAGAAAGAGAAACAAAAAAAAACACACAGCACAAAAAAAATGCTTGATGCCTTCCAATTTTTACAACCTGAATTCTGTTGGCAGCTTTAGAAAAATGATTTAGAGATAATACAACACCCTGATTTATGGTGATTGATGGATATTTTATAAAGACTGTTATAGACAAAAGTTTCCTTCAGACTCCAAAGCATGTAACTGCATAGGATGAGTCTGCATCTGCACTTAGCAGAGTGTGCCACACGCCATGCAAGTCACAAGTCATGTCAGATTATAAAATGACAGTGGAAGACTAACTACAGTAGCTGCCAATATGTACCTTCTAGCAGCATGTGAATTATACTGGATTCATTAGTGCTGTGAAATACTATGTCCATACCAGATAAATTAAAATTAACAAAAATAAAATTGCTATGATGAGACAACATCACAGGGACACGCACAAGCTGCATGTCAAAAAGCACCACCTAAAAAGTGCTAATGGCTTCTCTAAAACAAATAATCTCATCTCTCTCTCTCCGTCTCTCTCTCTCTCTCTCTCTCTC
>PPHD01021770.1:514-13122 GCA_002909625.1 Bambusicola thoracicus | reverse complement strand
CCATTGACTACCACCCTCTGCCTGCGGCCTTTCAACCAATTTCTTATCCAATGAGTGGTCCACCCATCAAATCCACATCCCTCCAATTTGGAGATAAGGATGTGGTGGGGGACCATGCCAAAGGTGGGGGGCCTTGGTCAAGTCCATGTCAAAGGTGGGGGGCCTTGGTCAAGTCCAGGTAAATGATATTGATCGCCTTCCCCTCATCCACCCATGCCGTCACTCCATCATAGAAGGCCACTAGATTGGTTAAGCATGACCTCCCCCTGGTGAAGCCATGCTGGGTGTCTCGGATCACAAGCTCATTCCTCATGTGATCGAGCATGTCATCCATGAGGATCTGTTCCATGATCTTCCCAGGCACAGAGGTGAGACTCACTGGCCTGTAGTTCCTCATAGTTATGTAGGAAATAAAAGTGAAACCTCTGTTGGAGGAAGTTTTCGTTTACAGATTTGTAGATAGTGAGTTTTGGGTTTTTTTTTTTCCCCTCTGGAAGCAGTCCTGAAAAGGGGAAACATGAGAAATCTTCTTTCTCAGGATGATGTACCAAACCCCTTCTGCTATCAAGCTCACAAGTCACACCCTGCTTCTATGTTTCAGTGATGCTGTGTCAGTGAAAGCATCACCACTCTGACTATAAAAATGTCCTTACATCCAGTCTAACTCTCCCCTCTGTTAGTTTGGAACCATTTCCCCGTGTCCTATCACAATGGACTCTGCTAAGAGTCCGTCCCCTTCTTTCTCATAACCTCCATTTAGATGCTGAAAGGATACCCCATGTGCAGTGTTCTCTGTATGAAGTGGGATGGGGTGGTGGGAGAGAAAGAAACGTGTTTTGCCCCTTGACATTACTTGTGTTCCATCTCTAGTGCCATGCCCAAACCAGCAGCAGCTCATGTCTGTGCAGTAAAGCACTGTTCTTCTAGTATAATGAGTGAGCTAATCAGTAAACTAAGTGCTAACTAAGACTGACAGAAAAGCGTGATTCAGTGGAAAGTGTCACAAGAATGTCTTTTAAAAGCAGTTCTCTGGAGCTGTGAAAAGCCATCTCCTCCAGTGGCAGAGGAGCCCACCAGTTCTCTCATAGTTTATAATCCCAAGTCACTGCAGACTGTTATGACTTTTCCTGTACCCCACCAAAGCAGTAAGGACTGCAAAGTGCTTAACATCCATAGTATCAGAGCCAGAGAAGAGCCACTAGGTCATTCAGTTTCATCTACTGCCTTGCATGGACCATGGTGCATCACCCACTTAATTCTGTGCTGGGCTTAATAGGGAATTTGACTGTCACCACCCCAAGGAATTTATCCATTTTCTTGATGCTAAAGCACTAAGAAATGGAGATCAACCATTGGTGTTTTGCTGTGGTGGTTACCAGTTTAGACGTGCTTAGCTTTCTGATCTCAGTTTGGTTGGTTTGAGGCTTCTGGTCTCTGGTTCTTATTGATCACAGACTCGTGGCAGAAGGCCAGGTGTTCACAGCAGGAGAGGCTGAGAGGTTTCACTGATTGTCCAAACAATCAGCTTGGAATTAGGTCCAAAACCACAGAAAGAAGAAATGTCAGGTTACAAACCATTGCCAATTCCTATGCATCAGTGTTTCAGACATCTCCTGGAAGGATCGGGCAGTATTCCCCCTCTCCATCCCACTGAACAGCTGCTTAGATGTAAAACAAAGTGTATCTGTTTCCTTCTCCCACCTTTCCTGTGAAGCACCAGAGATTGATCAGCAATTAAAAGTCCACCTCCATAGGCACTGAGTAACACAAAGTTTCCTTTTTCTTATAGATCTGTTCGCTTCATCTTCCATAAGTGCTCAGATCAGGGGATCAAGAAGTACTTTCGTGCTGACTGATGGCGCTGCAGAGTTTCCACCCACCTTTAAATAGCTTTCCACCATCCTTTGGCATCTCCTTCCCATGTCATTCTTCTCCGGTGAAAGCAATCTTTTCCCAATTAATCCTGTTACCTGCTCGTGATAAGTGAGCAGGAAAGGCCAGCTCTCTGAAGACAGATATTTTTGCCAGCTAATGGGTCCTTCCCACCACGTATTTTCACCTACTATAAATACGAACCGCAGATCTTCAGGAATTTCTTTCCTTGTTGCTAACTTTGCAAATAACGAAGCAAATTCAGTATCTCATTCTAGAACAATCAAGAAGACAGTTTACCTCTGCAGCAGAAACAGTTCTAGAGGATTGTGTGGCTTTCTGTTCATCTTCCAAGCCAGAATACAGAGGTCTTTGGGATCCCCCCCACAGTCCATATTACATGTGTCATTTGCGTGGGGTAGGAGTTAAGCAACCATGTAATGGACCATTCTGCAAAACTAAATGCTTTGAAATTCCGTTGTAAGGCATTTAGTGAGGACAAAATAATTTTCTTGTTAAACAGTGTGGGAGCAATCCTCCTTTCATCCACAGCACAGCAGCACAAGCAGATTTCCCATGTGCTTGCTACACCAACCTGCCTGAGTCATGGTCTGTGTTCTTCACCACTTGTATAAGTAAATTATTACCTCTGTTATGGGTCCTACTTAAAGTCACAGAATCGTAGAATCATTACGGTCGGAAAAGATCTCTAAGATCACCTAATCCAACCCTAACCCTTTCCTACCATGACCACTAACTACGCCCCTCAATACCGCATCTCCATGTTTCTTGGCAGCCCGTGCCAATGCCTCTTCACGCCTCTGAAGAGATTTTTCCTGATATCCAACCTGAACCTCCCCTCGTGCAACTTAAGACCATTACGAGGTCATTGGTGTAGAGTGATACAGTCATGGTGCAGAAATACAGGGATGAGATCCTGCAAGTGCAGCTCTGCTGGCGCAGTGCCACTCCGGCCAGCCACAGGGTTCTCTGTGCCAGGTTAATGGTATTATTTTAGTTCAGACAGAGGTCTGGCACAAGCATTGCTCAAATGCAGCACAAAGAGTTCTTTATTGGGAACTTGGAACAAAGGCTCATGACAAATGACAAAAATCAGGAGAAAGGATCAACTGGGAAAAAAACCTCCAGTCCTTTTTCTGCTTGAGGACATCTGATGGTGAGTTGCAGAGCCATGTCAGAAAGTACTACCAGTACTGAATTCTTGTGAGTTCTGATGCAGAAATAATTTACAGAGATTTTTAATGTAAAATATCCTGAACAGAACGGAAGGGTTACTACTTTTGCCATGAAATAGCATGAAGGTTTGATGATGACTCAAAATTTAGTTAGTTTTCTTGCAGCAAGGCCATCTGACTTTCATGTCTCTTTGTGAATGCAATGGTGGCATTGGTTATACCAGCATGGCACATACCCCTGTGCTGACTGTCAGGCATTAAATCAACCACTAGACCTGACTGGGAGCACAGCTCTGCTACTGTGGCAGTTTCAGCTGTTTCTGGGTGTCCTGTTTGATCATGAAGACCCCATCTTCCTCCACTTGCCCAGTCCATGACTTGGTCTAGGTGGACATGGGTTGGACAGCGGGACTAGGTGATCTCAGTCTTCTTTCCAGCCTTAATGATTCTTTGATTCTAGGACACACAGACATCTGGAGAATGGACAAACAGTATTTACTCAGGTTTCCTCCCAGAAGAAAAAATTAGAACCTGATGACCTGATGAACCTGTCCCTCCTAACCCAAGTCACTCTATGATTCTATGGTAAGAAGTCATGGGCATGACACCCAGAAGTAAGATCAGATGGGAGGCCAAGACCCAGCAGCGTAGGAGTTGGTGTGCAGCCACGGTTTATGCCTGGAGATTTGGAAATGCCTGGAGATTTGCAAAGGTGCAAGTGCGACCTTTGCAAACAGGGCACTGCAGATATATGGGGATGGGTTTGGTGGGGAGATCCAACCCCTCAAATACTGTGGGCACGCTTTGCCGTGGTCCATGGGACTGCAGGAGGGCCCGGGCTTCACAGTGGGTACACCCACTGGTTCAGGCTGTTGTGTCAGACGTCAGCTCATGGTGGACACAGACTCTTCCCTTGTATGGCACGTGCCCACTGCTCACTGGGCCTGGATCGGCTCACAGCCCAGCCTGGCTGGGGGAACTGGGGGCTGCAGATGCATTGCAGAATCTTGCCTTTGGGGCTGCAGGGAAAGCCAAAGCCTCCTGTGAGTGCATTTCCCCCTGGGTGTTGCTCAGAGAAGTTCACTGTGGGGTCTGTCCTGAGAAACATCAGAGGTTCTGAGGCTGACAGAGTTCAGAAGTAGCAGAGAGGAAAACTGGAGAGGCACAGGGAAAATACCTCCCCTCCTTCCTTTGAAGTCTCATAAAGCCAGCCCTCCCAGAAAGCAGAGCAGCTCTCCAGGCTGTGAATACACGCACTCTGAGGCTCACTCAGAAATCACTCCCAACTTCTGTTAACAGAGAGTTGCAAGAGATCAAAGCTGCAGGTAAGTAGGGCACCTGTTACATCGAGCCTTCATCTTTTCTCAAGAGGAAATGGGAGAGGGCAGGCAGTGTGATGGTTCTGCAAAGCTCAGCCAAATGTTGATTTTGGTGGCCAGGACTTATCACAGGAGTCTTCACAGCAGCTTTGAGGTTGCATCTCGCAACATCTCTGATCCCTGACATGCAAGGAACACACTCAGGGACAAAGAAAACCTGTAAGGAAATGGGGAAATATTTCTTCTCTGCTAGAGTGGATATTGTTGTCTCTGATTATGGCATTGTCACGTTGTCATGCCATGATCAAAACCCCTTCGTCACGGGAAGCCAGTTCTGTGCACGTGTCTTACCTCTGTGCTCCCACCCACATTCCTGTTATCTCCAGCTCTACGCCAGACTGTCACATTTTGGGGGATAAGAATTCATGCACTATGTTGCTCTTACAGAGCCTTATTGTAATTAACATGCTATGCTCATTAAGAATGTTTTGTAACATTTTAGAGCTCTGACTAACTCAGGATAGATGGTGCTAGACAGAGATATGCCAGCAATCAGTTGTAATAATGTTTTAAATGTTTCCAGCTGTAGGATTTTCTCTGTGCAAAATTGTTATGAATTCATTGCTCACATGGAGTAGGGTGCTTGGATTGAAAGCCTGATTTATCATCCTGTTGTAAGTTCAAGATCCCATAACACGCACGATGCAAATTATGGACTGTGCTAATGATGCTAAGTACCACTCCTGCTTATGACGGTGGCTTCAGTCGCAGAACAAGTGGAGCTGATTGTGACTGTACAGCTTGCCCTGGCACTCCTCTAGCAACAAGAGCTCTGAGCACACCGTTTATGCCTATCTAAGGATGAGGTTCACCTTATTGAGAACAGATTTTGTTCAATTGCTGTCCTTTGGCTGGTATTTTATGAAGACCTCTCTCCTGCCTTTTAATGCTCTTTTCTTGTAGTGCTCTTTACCTTGTGCAGCTAATAAGGTAGTTCAGAGCACTCAAAGGTTTCTCTTTGAGTGCTGAGCATTGAATGAAACATTCCAGAAGGCTCAGAAATGGTCGCTTTGAAGGCCTTCTCATTGGCATTCTAATGCACTGATAGGAAACCGAGACTTTTCGCAGCAGCCATTGGGAAGGAAGTGCATAAATCTTCCTGAAATTCACTGCAAGGTGGCAGTGACACCATTGCAAAAGTGAAAAATGAAACGTGGGTCAGCAGCTCCCGTGACAGCAGTGGGCTGCAGTGATACATGGCCGTGTGCTGCTTTTAGATGCGGATTGTGACTACCGCTCTGTACTTGCAGTATTATTTTTTCTGAGTGGGGTGCATGCATCAGGCAGTCTGTGCAACAAGCATCCAGCATCCTAATCAAGAACGACAGCTGCCTTTCTACAGAGCTGTCCCTCCCCAGGTTCCTGTGCTACTCCTTCATATGTTTTGGAGTGAAGGGCTGTTTACATCCCCTTTACAGCGTCTTTGGCATTAAACATCAGGAATCATTTTCTGGCACATCTCTCAGGAGGAGCCTTGAATTCTGCCAATGAGTTTGTGTAGCTGTCTCAAATATACATGGGATTTCCCTGCAGAGAACTGGATCGTGTCTCTGTGGACCAGTTAGAGCTGCCTCGTTGCAAATGTACTCCGCAAAAGAGGGTTCTCGCTGAACAGCCAAGAATACTCAGCAGCAGGACTTCTGTTCTTCCCACATTTCAGGAATGTCCGCTCTCCGGCCCACATCACCCAATGGAGACTGTTCTGATGATATTATTGCCACGTTTCTCCGTGTTTTCACCACACAACTGACTGTAACCTGGACCATGGCATCACAGTGCGTTGCCCCATGGGCTGTGCCAACACAAGCTTTTGTGCAGCCACACTGAGATCTCTGCTGCTGAAAAGCCCTGTTGTCACTGTACTGAGCTGCCAGTGTTCTGATGTCTGCTGCAGTGAGTGAGGGAAGGGAAACAACCTGACTGAAATTCCAGACAAATATCCTTTTTTCTTCTTTTTTTCTGAGTCACCCCTAAATCATACGGGTGTTTCTGAGGGTGGTTGTCACATTGAAACCAGCATCTCATGAAACTGCACTGATGGTTTGTGACGTGACCACTTTGTTTGCGGGGAGATTTGTACCCCACAGGTCTGAACTGAAGAGCCCTTGAGTCAAGATGGCCATTTCTCTTCACACTCAGGCACTACACACTGTTAGACATTGAACCGTGCTACTGATAATCTGTATAATCTTTGCACCTGCATAGCAGGTCCTAGGTAATGAAGTAGGGCTGACCTTGTCCAAAAGTTGAGGTGAAATCACACGGCTGACAGATACACCTGTGTTTTATGACCAGTCACCGTTTGGACTGGTTTTGTCCATGCTTGGATCTGCAGGAGAATTTTCCAACAAAAGCACAGTTTTGACTTTGCCTTTGAGTCCTCTCAGGACTTTCACTGGACAGTTTCACAAATACTAAAAAATAAGATATATTTCAGCAACACACAACACAGATCAGGCTTGCCATTGATAAATGCATGTGAGCAGTGCTGGCAAAACACTGGGTATCCTGTGTGCTCTTCACCAACAGATAAAGCACAGCACTTGCCAAGAAGACATCACTGTCCTGGAAGAGGAAGAGGAGCGCAGCTTCCCATCTCCCCTTCCGTCTCTCTCCTTCAATCTCTCTTCCTTTCTCTATTTCCCCTTTCTCTTCTGTCTCCAAGATACTTTCCCTCATAACCTGAGCCATACCTGTTTCTCTCCACAGTGTGATGTTGAACATCGTTTGGGTGGAGAGTCGAGTACTACAGTCATACATGTTCATGATGTTCTTCTCATTATGATACTCAGAGGTGTTAACTTTAATATTAATTTCATGGTTAATGAAACAGCAGGACTCACTCTGGGCACTGCAGCCTTCAAGATTCTGTCCTGAGGTGTTATCAGCTTATTCTCAAACCCTTTAGCCAAAACAGGACCATCCTGCTGCCACCAGACCCCCTCCTTCAGCTGCCTTTGGTGCTGACATCATGGATCTCCACCCCCAAAGTTCAGACACCAGCTAAGCAGGAAATAGCAGTTTTAACCCCTCATTGGCTAATCCCATAGAGGGCAAAACCTCATTTTCTTCTACTTCATCCATCAATGTGATGCTGAACTTTCATATTCCAGGATGATCAGCCTGCAAACTGGTGGAGGGGTGAGCCACCATGATCCACCCGTTGCCACATCCAACACACTGCACCTATTGGAGATAGCTGCAACACAGAAAGATGTTTCTAGAGCAGAATGTGGGCATGCAGAGACGTCGTACTCAGTTAAAACAGACTGAATTCACAAAGGACAAGATGAGTCCCACCCATAATCTGGAACCTGGAGACAGGTAAAAGATGGGAGAGAGAGGAAACGCTCCCTGGTACTTCATATTTTATGAAGGGAACAACAACTTTTGAAAGGATTCCTTTCCAGGAAATCATGGGGGAAGATCTGCGAGTGATTTAGGGAAGAGTCAATCGTGTATGCTGTCCTTTCAAAACCATTTCGGAATGTTAGAAAGCAGAACGTCTTTCTTTTCTTTCTTTCCACCTTAAATATTGCATCATTCTCAAACAACAGCTTTTTTTCTCCAAACAAATGGAGTTCTCATGCACTAATAGCTTTCGTCTCAAGCTGTACTTTTCACTCTAAGTTATTAGCCATTGTTATTCTGAAATTATTTTTCCTTTAGTGACCCAAACAGCACCGACAGGAAGGGACTGTAATTTTGTGTATCCTCCAAGACCAACCCTAAGTGCTGTGTAAAAGGCTCCCTGCCCACATGCTTACTCAGAGCTGCAGTGCTGGGTGCGGAGGATGGCATGTTGCTGTCAATACCAAACCCGAATCCTGCAGTGTTGTGGCATCTCTTCTTCCCTTTAGAAGACAGTTTTCTGGTTTAAAAATAGTGTCATGTACCAATCCTAGAAAATGAAAGTGAGCAGAAAAAAGATTATTCACTTCTACCCCCTCCAGAGAGGGTCAGAATTCCACTTTTCTATCAGTGGCATTTACCAGGACTTTGGGATAACCGTGCCTGCATTACATGCCAGCAGCTCTCACCTGCTGAGATGTCACCCATGTGCTCCTAAATGTCTCGTGGTCCTCATCACTTGAGGGAGCAACAGAAAACAAGAAAAGAGAAGGAAAACACCATCGATTGACTCGTCCAGAATCTGACGCAGACATGAGAATGGATTTCAGCCTCATTTCACTGTTTGCTCAGTTTGCTATCCTTCCAGTGCTTGCATGACCCTATTGGATGTAACCATGGCCCATTGCCTACTGGGAGAACTTCACATAAAGCAGTAGCTCTCACTGCCATGTTTGCAATGAAAACCAAAGAAGGAATTTAATTTGATATGGACTACAAAGAGTAGAGGTTCTGGTAAGACTCTGCATTAGCTGGGAATAAACCAACACTAAAGAACAGACTGCACGGTTAAGGAGATACGAAGTACCTTTTAGAAAGCCTTCCACATCAGTGATTTGGCCTGTTGAAGGCATGTCAAAAATCAACTTTGCTTCTTTAAAATAATCTCTACGTACTTAAATCTGCCGCTTTTTGTGATTATTTTTTAGCCAGACATCATCGAACCTCGAAGCAGGTGACAAAAGAGCCCTACAGGAGCAAGCTGTGGTTTGTGAGCAAGCGCTGGCAGTTTGCACTGTAGGAAACTGCAGGAGAGTCTGCAGTGCCGGTGTGGCTTGATAAATGCCATTTAGATACTTATTTTTATTCTTACATGTTCGCATTATGCTCTACAAGGTGATTTTTTAGATCGGCTCTGTCATTCCTTGCCTCAGAACCACTACTGTTATCTCTAATTTAGGTTGACGAGGGCACCAAAGTAACTGCTTTCATGACAAAGGCTGCATGTCCTTCAGGGAGGCAGTGGGATGTTTTAGAGGAAGAGTATCTTTTGCCTATGAGCGTCTCCATCTGTGCGCTGCCTGAGAAAGTTAAGTCTCCTGACGGCAGACAGTCGAGTACCATGTCCTGTTTACACCCCTGGCTACTGCTTTCACTGCAAAAAGGCTCGTAAGGTTGCATTCCTCGGGCAGAATACAGAGTCCTACCCATGGTATCGACCTTCCCAACACCCCGTCTCACCTGAGTCCAAGGATCAATTCTTGTTATTTACCCAGTGCAACGCCGTGCCATGTTCCACCCACAGCTTGGGTAACTGCCTTTCCTCCCGCAGCCACTGCTGAGGACGTGAAGCACACCGGGACATCCTGTGACTTCTGTCCCTGGGCAGGTTTACCTGGAAAGCGTAGCGTTCCCAGGGGAGCCTCACAGCCCTGCTGAATTATCCCATAGGGATCTGAAGAGAGGCTGCAGCTCCCTGCATGGTGCTGGGCACAGTCCTTCCGCTTGTCTTGACAAACAGCTTCAGATAGAGAAGACAGCACAGGACAGCCAGGTAGGTCAATTTGTTCTCCTGGAAGATAAGTAGAACCTTGCAGAAGAGCCCAGATTTCAGTTATTTTTGCTGGTGTTTTTTTTTTTTTTTTTTTCCTTTTGTTTTTCTTTTGCGTGTTGGATCGTGCTGCATCTCTAAATGTTGGTTCTGGAGAATGGCTCTTGTGTCTGGGCTTTCTTTATGTAGCACCTGCTTTGTTCTATCAGCGACACCCAAAGGTAGAGGGAGTTGGGTTTCAGTAAACCAAAGTTGGTGAGATGAGGCAGTGTGCATTCATTCTGCTGGCTTTAGGTCTAGGCCCCTCTCTGTTTGTAATATCCAAAGGGAGACCCACACCTGTATTCTGTGTGCCTGAATCTAAAACATGGCTCAGTGTTTTCTCCACCATCGTTGCTGGCGACTGCATTTTAGCGTAACAATGAAGGCATGAAACACGGGATGGTCTTGCCTCCATCAGAAAAGGTTTTGCATCATAACTGCCCTCCAGAGAAGATGCACTTGAGCGCCAAGTGGCCAATGAACCATTTAATGAGTGCTGATTTCTGGCCTGTGGTATACTGAGTGATAAATGAAACTGTCTGCACAGGGACGTGATGGGGTCACTGTCCCTGGGGCTGTCCAAGAAGTGTGTAGATGTGGCTCTGAGGGATGTGGTCAGTGGGCATGGTGGGGGTAGGCGGGGGCTGGGCTGGATGATCTGAATGGTCTTTTCCAGCCTTAATGATTCTATCATTTCATGGTCTCGCTGCCTTTGAAACTGAAAGGTGTGAGAGTAGTAGGCCAACTTACGGGCAGACAAACACTTTATGAATGTGGAGGTCTGGTTAGATGAAACACATCCTAAGTATCTCCTGAATTACAGATAAAAATGGCCACTTCTCTCCCAGAATCCTTGCTTCTCTGATAGAGGCTCTCTTACATCCTTCCCTGGTATCTGGTAATATTCCGACCCTTAACACAGCAGTGTGACTCTATAGCCCTGTACTGAAGAAGGATTTTCACAGCACAGCATTGCTCCTCTCCCTGACCACGGCGACATGACAATTTAGGTACCGCTGGCACCAGTGAAAGTCCCACAGAAACCAGCATGAATTTCTAAGTGAGCTTACAAGGGGAAGGGCAGTTTTTATGCTGAAGTTAACTTGCTGCACTGACCTTACCCTGTATTCCTGCAAATGATAAATGATTTCAGAAATAACATTTGAAGGAGAGGTTGAGGCCATACGATCAGTGACAGAGGCACTTTCTGCGTTACTCAGCTGCAAACAACCAGAGCAAAATCACCCGCAGCTCACATTACAGGAGGATCTGTTTGCTTCCTTTGAAGCGGATGCCTTCGTTTTCTTAGCAGTAAAAACTCTCAGTGGATCTCTGTTTAGTGAGATGTATGACTTACTGCACTTTCGCTTTGGCTCTGGTTGTTAACATATTCATGACCTACATACGTCTTAGCAGAACTGAAAGTCGCTATTCCAGGCTTAGACAGAAAAAATAATAACTGGAAGACAGGGAACAGTGAAGTGCAGTCATCTGCTGACATCAAAGTTGCGCTGGGAGTGTAACTCTCTTCAAGTCAGGCTGGAAAACTGCTTCCAGCATCACCAGGGATGATTCATTGCTGTCAGATAGACAGGTCCCCAGCGCTAAGCACTTGTTTGTCTGCTTTGGAAAGGCCACCGTGTCACATCTTCCGTGCCCTGTGTGACAGTGCTTAGCACACAGAGTTGTCCAGCCTCTTAGAGCTGTATGTCCAGCACAAGTCCTGTTGATATTTGCACGTGCTCAGCACTGATTCCAGGAGGAGGAGGATTTGATTCTTGTGTATGTGTAGGGTGATATAGTGACGATGGTGAAAAGTCACACGAGTGCCCTCGTTGTGAGGCTGGAAAGCTCAGAGAGGTGAGTTCTGCCCTACTATCCACAGCCACTGGATACATTTAAATATAAATATGTTTTAAAAACTGGTTTTCCCACTTCAGAAGTTGAATTATGTAGTTTACCAGTGTTTCCAAATCTGTACCCCAAGGAGGAACACTGAAAGGAGGAAAAGAAAGTAGATCACAGTCCTTGGTTTTCCCCACGTGATGAACAGCAGTATGAGACGTTTGGGCTGGGGCTGCACAATACTGTGTTGAATCCAAGGCCAATGATGGGCACATGCTCCATGGACAAAGCCAATAACTGCGACCTGTATGTGAACAAGGCTCCTTTTCATGTTCCTTGGCTATTTTTTTTTGCACTCCCTGACTCAGTCCAGGGGCCTGTGCAGCTCCTTGCCCACCTCTATTGGTTGTTCAGCGTTATGCTTTCATCCATTGTTTCCTTCCTGCTCCACTGTTTGAGATCCTGAGTTTATTGCCCTTGTAGGTACTGTGGGTTGTAGTTTTAGAGGCTTCCTGGATTACCCACTGGTTTAACACGAAGCAGACCTTCCCTTTCCCCAGCTCTTTGGCACGAGTCGTTGTGTGCAGCTTATACTGCTGTTATCAGGACTGTTGCCAAGCCTTCACCCACCTGCCATTTCATTTCTCAGACAGATAAGATTTATTTTACTTTTTCATCTTAAATCTGTACCATTGGCTTTACAGCACTATGAAAAACATGAATACAGGTGTGAGAGAACAATGATTTCACTAAACTTACGGTTGGTTGCAGCACATCACTGTGTTGCACTGTGATTAGGATCCTTCCCATTGCTTTTCTCTTCCAGACCCCTCTGTCCTTGTTACAGTGTCATTTTGGACTCAAAGGTCTTTG
>PPHD01021769.1:0-13123 GCA_002909625.1 Bambusicola thoracicus | reverse complement strand
TGGGGGGGAAAACAACAGTCCTTGTGGTTTTCATCAGCTATTCCATAGCAACTCAGTCTTGCTTCTCCCCTTTTAAAGGAAAGCATCATCATGAGTATAGCCTTCTCTTTACTGAACCTCACTGCTGCAGAGATGTGCAGCAGAGCAGAAGCTGTCATATAACCATGCAAGTACCCTTCAAGTGGAAGAAAATTAGAATTTGTGTAGAAAGTTATCCTATATGTATTAGCCATAAGTGCTGTGCTGTGCTTTCTTGGGCTGAAGATGATAAACACTTTTGCCTCCTAGGATTCTGTATCACACTTAAGTTCAAAATGCTAAATTGTTTTAAGTTCAAGACACTAGTCTGCTTCAAATTGTTCATGATTGATATATGCTTATCAGAATTAAAATAAAGCAGAACAGTGAAAGGAAGAAGTTATCAGATTCAAATAAAGCATTTAGCCACTTACAAGCAGCACAGCTTTCTAAATTCAGCTCCAGCTGAATTTCAGTTCCACAAACACTGAAGTGCCAAACAATGTAAATAATTCATGTCCATGGAAAGTTTTCAATTGTCCCTGTCTGATGGATATTGGTGATACAGACAAAATTTAATAAAATATCCAAAGCAGACACCGTCCTTAATGCTGTAGGAGGTAACAATGTGTATTTTGTTGGAGTTTATAGATTACTGATTGTAGGCACAAAATAACCACTGTCATTTGTTTAACAGTTTGCCACTTAAAGAAATAAAATGTGGTCATTTTCCATGAATTTCAAAAGAAGAACTTGCAGAAGTTGATTAAGTTTATTTAATAAATACAAATATAGAGTTGATTTTCTAAGGAGAACTATCATGTAGAGGTTCAGTTGGATTTTTAAATGGTAATTTTAAAAAATATCAGCGTGTGCAGGTTGTCCAGTTAAACAGAGTTAAAATAGTATAGGTTCCATCAATAGCATATTTGTCTTTATGTTCAGTCAGCTTAATTTCTGTGGCTGTGCATGATAGCACTCAACAAGCAGGAACAGTGAGAATGAAAGCTAATTGGGTGTGCCAAACATCTGCATGATCATAGGATGTGATTCCATCTGGACTTGTTTTCATAGTAAATTACTATAGTTGTTAAAATAAAAGATTGTCCAATGACTTAATTAGAAAAGCTGCATAGTTTTATTTTCTAATGAAAACAAACAGGAGCAATGGAGAATAAGCACATTTGAAACAGTAAATAAGAAAAAACAAAAGGAAGTTTTGCTAAAATTAGACATTATAACAGTTCCTAATTTGTTCTGTATCTTAACAATGGATCTGCAGCCATGTACACATTCATAATGCTGTACACATCCTTTGCCCAGTGCTAGTTTACAAGGGAATTCTTACAGAATGAACTAATAAAGGAACTCCTAAATTAATTAATAACTTGTTTTTACAATACTACTCAACTAAATTGATTGCCAGCTGATCACTGAAGTGCTACTTTACCAAATAATTTCACCACAGAATTGCTGTGTATGTGAAACACATCATTTTTCTTCCCTGAAATATGTTCGGCACAAAGGTAATTACACAATTCCTACTGCTCTCCCCAGTCAAGTGTGCTGTTGTTCCCTCAGCTGTATTTCTGAAGGAACTGGAAAGAAACAGTTATGGCCTATTGTCACATCCAGCAGCTCTTATTTTTACATCAGTTTTGTGCTGTACAGCAATGTGTTTGACCACATGTCAGCTGCCTCTGGACATTAACAAGGACTGTCCAGGATTTCTTAAGTGGCAGCATGAACATGTCAGAGAACACAGCACCACTAGTCAATTTGATTTTAAGAGGAACCAGAAGATTGATTCCACCTCATAATGAACAATATTTCTTGCATGAGGCTGTTGCTTCTCCATCTGCTTTGCCAGATTTCCAAAACCACAGCTGCTGAAATGGCTGCAAGACTTTGAGTTGACTTTGAGTTGAGTAAGGTTGTGCAAGGATGCATCAGGAAATGTGGGGAAACTGAAATGGCAAGGCTTTGAAGATAGTTGATGGGGCTGGCTGATACCTCCCACTCTGAAGGGGACTAAAGCTGGGAAGGAGCTGTGGCTTCCAGGGAGAAGGCAACCTTCCCTTGACATCAAGGTCTGACTTCCAAAGCAACGTGTTAAGAGTGCACGCACCATGCCCCCCCACCAAGAGCTCAGCTGCCACTTCCTTACACCCTACCTAAACAGCTTCTCTCTCAGAAGCAGAGATAAAGACTGAAGTCTTTCTTCCCAGAGGATTTGAACTTGGGTATGCTTTTCTTTTCTCAGTAATCCACACCTAAGGTTCCTGTGATGGGACTTTAAAACCTTCATTTCAAGATAAAACAGTGCAAGATGACTGGTGTGAGAATGGTGCATCAGAGGCTCAGGATAAGCAACTGCTGGTGGAGCAGGTGAGTAGTGTGAGTCCTGGTTGGTAGCAGGAAGGAAAGTGTGTGGTGTGTCTCATGTTTTGTGGTAAGGCAGGAAGGGTTTCTCCTTATTGTACTTCCTCTCCAGCCAACAAGGTTCTTCTCATTTGCTGCTGACATGAATTCTCTCCTCCCTCTCTGTGAAAGTTGCTGCCAAGATGCCTCCAAGTGGCTCCCTGCTGTGCAGTAGGATCTTTTCCCTTACTGCACATTTATGTAGAATTTTATTTTTTCAACTTTACTCCAGTATCTTCTGTTAAATGGGAAACCGTCTCACAGTTCTTTCATCCAATAAAGAATTCAGAATAGTCAGATTGAAGTCATGAACAGAAAAAAAATCAGTTTGATTCAAGAAAAAAAAGTTCTGGGAAATCTATTTTTGTCATTCACTTGGAAAGGATGGGATTATTTTAGAGCTTTGCATATAAAATATATCCATTTACTGTGTAAAAACAGTCAAAAAGTGATTAGAGATAAGGGTGAGAAACTGTAACTGAGAAAGATATTTAACCATCTTTTTTTAAAAAAAAATCTGATGTAAGGAAAAATTCATCTTATATAAAATTGAGAGTGAAATTTTTAAACAAGGGCAGCTAAACAGTCAGTCTAAAAATTTATCTTGTGATTACACAAACCGTAATGCTGAGAGGGAAAAGCTAGAAAAAAATAGTTCTTCTCTGAGGGTGTTTTTCTTTTCTCCCTCTACAGCATGTCTTACACTGGCTGATTAGAAGTCAGCAGAATTTTAATGCAGAATACAGTATTTCACGCTCTCTTCAAGCATGTAATTTTGGTGAGGTTACATAATATTATTGTGACACTAATGATAAGTTTACTCGTGCCTGCTATTGTTTCAGCTTAAGGGCAGAGTGCAGTCAGCCAGCTATGTATCTCAGAAGATCATGTCCTTCCTCATGTGATCAGTAAGAAAAATAAACACAATACAAAAGCAGAAGCAAAACTAGTCCACCTAACATAAAAATCTTATAAATGAAAAATATGTATTATAGGAAGAAGCCTGCAGCTTAAGGAGAAATGCATTTTAGGAAAGAATTCTTTACCCAGAGGGCAGTGAGGACTGGCAGAGGCTGCCCCGAGAAGCTGTGGGTGCCCCATCCCTGAAGGTGCTCAGGACCAGGGTGGATGGGGCCCTGGGCAGCCTGAGCTGGTGGGAGATGACCATGGGAGGGAGTCTGGAACTAAATGATCTTTAAGGCCCTTTCCAACTGAAACCATTCTGTTATTTAATGATAGAGTGATCCAGCAAATATGCAGACAAAATCTATTCTTACTGCTAATGAAGTTGCAACACATAAAACCAAAAATAGAGTTTTAAACTTGGTGTGTATCAGAAGTTGACTAAGTAAGCATGAATTTCCCTTACTGTAGGAATAATAAGGAGAAAAAGGAGTGGATTTCTGATATCAGGATTAGTAGAGAAATGATAGGGGAAGCAGAGTCTTGCATTTTTAGTCAGGAGAAAGACTCCTCCAATTAATTCAAGGTGCCCAATTTCATGTGCTGTCTTACAGATCATTCTGTTAAATCCTGTCACTTGAGGAAAATTCCCACTGTTTCTTATACAGGTCATGGTTATTATTTCCACTCTCTTAAGCTCATCTGAAGGTAGACTGCAAAAATAAACCCTCCTTATTTTCAACTAAGTTCTTGAAATAGATTCTAGTTGACAGATGTCATGAATTTAAGTGATATAGATAAGTAGGTATATTGAATATCATCTACGACATCTCATTAAGTAAGAAAGTAAGAAAGCATTCTCACTTTCCAGTTAGAACTGATTTTTTTTTTTTTTAAGAAAAAAGTAGATGTATTTTATAAGCTAACCTCATTCTGATACAATAGAAGAATCTTTGCCTCTTCCCTTTTTCAGATTGGATATTAGGAAAAGGCTTCTTCTTGAAATAGTGGCCAGGAACTGGAGCAGGATGGAAAATTCACTAGAATCTTTCAAGCAAAATAAATAAATAAATAAATAAAAATCAAATATAAGAAAAAGAATTGAATTTTTGATTGTTGTAAATAGCGAAAAGTGTTAATATATGTTCTTGGCTGTGGCTTAAGTTTTAAAAAGCCGTATTTCATGCCCTCACCGCTGCTGTCATCTAATGATTACATGCTCTAATTTATTTTTGTAAATATCTCCAAAAGCTTCTTCTGCTTAATAATGATACATTTTCTCTTCTGGATGAACATACCTTTCTTATATGCTCTTGTCTGTAGGTTTTTAAAGAGATGAACTTTAGAGTAAATAATGCTTGGAAAAAAAAATGGATGATATTTTGTTAAAATGGTTAAGGTATGATGTAAAAATATATAAAGATATAACAATGTAAATCTCTTAAATAAATTTTGAATTTAATTTCTAACTACTCTATTTTGGTTTAAAATTTTGAATGTTCCAAACTTAGTCTTTTCAAATCAATACAAAGAGTTCTGTGTCATCAGGAATGTAGATAATTTGTTTTCCATTTCATTCCATTATTTATTATTTTAAATGCTAACATTGCCAATTAAAAAAATTGAAATAGTATCAGTTTAAATTAACATTTTTTTCCTAACTCTTGATTTTAAAAGATTTGTGGAAACTTGCCCTTTGCTATCGAGCTATACTGCAGTATAGCTGTATATATGGGCATCTTGGGCAGTATATATGTCTGCCCAAAAGCTGAAGAGGTGAAACATCAGGGATGCCCAATCTGCATCGTTTATAAGAGCTGAAATGACCATGTTTTGATGTATTAAAAATAATTATAAGGGCATTTATTCAGTTTCACATTACATGGTGTTAATATTTCAAGTTGTCCGTAATACAATATACAAAACTGATAAACGTTTTTTTTCCCTCTTCAACTTCAGATTTATGCTATTCAGTTAGCACTGCTGTCTGACAGTGTCTGTTACTGCATCCCACACTGCATGTGTTCCTGATGTGTTCTTCATCTGCAAAGTAACTTGCAAGTTTTTGTGTACTTTTTGGCTGTTTTGTTTTGAGAGGCAGCCTCTTGCAGTGAGAAAGCAAATCTCATAATCTGTATAACAATTTTCTCCTTTGATTTCCTCTCCTTTTTGTTCAGTATATGAAACCGCTACTCCAAGAGATATTGGTGAAACTTTAATATAGATTTTTGTTCTGATATTGCCAGGCAGAACTGTCGTTTATTCAAAAATGGTAAGGAGGAGCTGACTGCTTCTTTAATTTGGTCTGTTCTCTTCCTCAGATTATGCATGTGGAAGGTACAAGAGATAATTTAAAGGATGGATTCAGTAGACAAGAGAAGTGAAGTACTGTAGATAACACTGTGGATGACAGTACGTCATAGCAGTTCTCTCTGCAAAAGTACCTGACAAGTTGCCAAGTGAATGCAGTGTCTGAGGTTTGTCATGTCAGGAGTCACATGGCAAATCTTATTCCTTACATGGCATTTGCCAGACTGACTTACTCTTAACAGCAAGTTACCAATTTGTGTTCCTTTGGCACCTCTTTGCATCTTTTTGCATATACAGTATCTTCAGGCTCTTTCCTTCTTACTTCCTGAAGTCTTCCCTAGTTGTGTCTGTTCTTCATAACCTTAAAATGGGCTTATTCCTTGTTTCCATCCTTAAGGATGCCTTTCAAAATTATAATGCTGAACTTCTAGCAGGTTTTCAAACTCTGGTAGCTGTTGTTTTCACACTGAGCTGTTGGGGGAGAAATATTGAATTTGAGAATTGTACTCGAATTTTTAGAGCACATCTGGATATCTGCAGTCTTTATAGCACATGCAGAAGAGAGAGGGACAAGCATGAGCCAGTCTAACAAACTTGAGGAGGAGCATGGTTAGCTGATACCAACATTAATCCACTAAGACATCTTATTATTAAAAAAAAGAACAACCCTTTCAGACACCTTAAGGGTTTTAAATACTTGGGCAGACATACAATTTAGGGACTACAACAAGTTGGATGAATGCATGATAGAGGAATGTGGATTTTTAAAATATTTCTTCTTGTTACTGGCTGGGATTCAGCAGCTACCAAGAGGAATTTGGTTGCAGTGTGCCCTATTACCACTGTTACCACTCAGAGGCACTTTGCAAAAATAACAAAGCAGCTTTCAGTTTAGTTCTTAATCTTCTTTCCAATTATTCTTATGTACAACTTTCAACTTAAATTTTTACTCCATTGTCTACAGATCCAACCTTCTGCTCTTTGTCTGACAAAGATGAAGTGGACACCTGAGAAAGTGTAAGAACAGTACAGATACTTTATGATTTCTCATTACAGACTTCTAACTTCTATTATTGTGTTCAAGGGACCTCCTCTGAATATTATGTTTATGTAGGAGGCAACATATACGGTAATGATTGTTCAGATACTCCCTGAAACCACCTAATATTCCTGCATTCACAGCATCCTCTGGCAGAGATCTCCAACAGCTCTTTGTCCAAAGAATCATAGAACCAGGAAGGTTGGAAAAGACCTCTAAGATCATCTAGTCCAATCACCATAATCACTATTATACCCACTAAACATGTCCATAAGTGCTACAACTACACATTTGTTGAACACCTCCAGGATCAGTGGCTCTACCATATCCCTGGGTAGACTGTTCCAATGCATTACCACATTCTGAGAATAAATTTTTCCTAGTATCCAACTTTAACTTCACCTGGCACAACTTAAGGCCATTACCTCTCATTCTATCACTAGTTACCTGGGAAAAGAAGCCAACCCCCACCTCACTACAACCTGTTTTCATGTGATAATGTCTCCTCTGAGCCTCCTCTTCCCCAGACTGAACAATCCCAGTTCCTTCAGCCACTCCCATAAGATCTGTGCTCCAGACCTCTCACAGCTTCATTGACCTTCTGTGGACATGCTCCAGGGCCTTGATGTCTTTCTTACAAGAACTCCCCTACAGGGAGTACTGAGCACAGTACTCAAGGTGTGGCTTGGCCAATCCAGGTGGATGCCAGTGACAAACGGTGTCCCCCAGGGGTCTGTCTTGGATCCGGTGCCCTTCAAGATGATTCTATGATTCTATTTAGGACCTGTTTTCTGAGCAGACACCTTTTTCTTGTTCTGAACAGTGCTCCAACCACCTTCCTTTTATGGTCTCATTTCATTTGCATTAACAGAAGGAACAATCAGTCTCTGTCCATTCCCTTTATGGTGACTGTGATCTCATAAGGCCCTGACAATTAGCTCAAGAATACTCATTTTTCAAGACTATTTGAATTTGAGCTGTTTAAACATTCCTCTCATGAAGACATTTTCACAATTTTCAGTGTCACTGATGCTTGCATTCAAAAACTTGCCAGTCCTAGCACATTTCCTTTGAAGGCAGGGAATAAAGGCAGCTCAAAGTATTCAAGGTATTTTATTCAAGTAATGAATTTGTACAGACACAATTGCATTTTGTATTTTTGTTCCCTATTCCTATTCTAAAAATCCTAAATGGATAAATCAATTATTTTGATTGCTGTGGAACTGGGAGCAGTTGTTCTTTGCAACAGTCTGTCTCAACACCAATGTGTGAGGAACTAGTGAGAGTTAACAACCAGCTGATGGCCCACAGTTTCCCTCCATGTAAGCTTATTTAATCAATTTTCTGCTTTGCCTGTTATTCTGTGGCTTTATTACTCCCACTTTCCTCTTGATCAGGGTAATGTGATCTCCTATCTGAGGCAGCCCAGATTTGCACAATTTGTGAAAAGCTGCTTGTGTTCAAAGATTCAGTTTCCAGAAGTGTTGCATTTGATCTCCAGCTTTCTACAAAACATTCTGTCCTTTTTCCCAAAAGGACAAGAGTTCTTAGTAACTGCGTTCAGGGGGAAATGCTATGTCCTGCCAACCTCCAAAACTTACAAAAGGATGGTGGGCATATTCCAGGAGACACAGTGCATCTCCTTTCCCTCGGTTTCAAGCCAGGTTTTGATAATACTTTCTGATTTTCATTCAGTGTTAAGTCAATTAATAAGTCAAGCTTCAAATTTATATTAAACAAAAATAAAAATTGACCTGTGAGTCATTGTGATAGATAATCTCTTCTGCAAGAATACAAATCATAAAGCATTAGTTGAAATAGGTAGTAGTAGAAGAAGGTAGGTAGGTAGCAGTAGAAGAAGGAACAGGTTATTTGGGAGATTACAAGGAAGTTTCTAAGGTATGCAGGGAGAAAGTTACGAAGGCAAATGCCCAACTTAAACTCAGATTGGCCACTGCAGTAAAAGAGAATAAGAAATCCTTCTACAAATATATCAAAACTAAGAGAAGAACCAAGGAGAATTTTCATCCTTAACTTGATGCAGCAGGGAATGTGGCCACTGAGGATAAGGAGAAGGCTGAGGTCCTCAGTGGCTTTTTTACATCTGCCTTTAATAGTCACATCAATTTTCCTCAGGGCACTTTGCTCCCTGATCTGGAAGTCTGGGATGGTATGCAGAATACACCCCCAGTGATTCAGGTGGAGACAGTTAGAGAGCTCCTCCTCCATCTGGACTGTCACAGGTCCATGGGACCGAACAGGCTCCACCCTAGGGTGCTGAAGGAGCTGTCAGGGGTGATTGCTGAGACACTCTCCAGCGTTCCTGGTTACCTGAAGAGGTCCCAGAAGACTGGAGGCTTGCCAATGTGACTCCCATCTACAAGAAGGGCTATAAGGAGGATCTGGGGAACTACAGGTCTGTCAGCCTGACCTCAGTACCAGGGAAAGTTATGGAACAAATCATTTTGGGTGAGGTCACAGGGCACGTGCATGGCAACCAGGGAGGGGATCAGGCCCAGCCAGCACAGGTTCATGAAAGGCAGGTCATGCTTGACCAACCTCATCTCCTTCTGTGACTGGGTGACCAGACTGGTAGATGAGGGAAAGGCTGTTGATGTAGTCTACCCAGACTTCAGCAAAGCCTTTGACATGGTCTCTCACAGTATTCTCCTGGGGAAACTGTCTGTCCATGGCCTAGACAGGTATATCCTTCTTTGGATGAGGAACTGGCTAGAGGGCCATGCGCAACAGGTAGTAGTTAATGGAGTTAAGTCCAGCTGGTGACCTGTTACAAGTGGTGTCCCCCAGGGGTTGGTACTGGGGCCCATCTTGTTTAATATTTTTACTGATGACCTAGATGAGGGGATTGAGTGCACCCTCAGAAAGTTTGCAGATGGTGCCAAGTTGGGAGGTAGTGTAGATCTGCCTGAGGGTAGGGAGGCCCTTCAGGAGGGATCTAGATAAGCTGGATTGCTGGACTGAAGTGAATGGGATGAGGTTCAACAACCTGGCCAAGTACCGTGTCCTGCACTTTGGCCACAATAACCCCATGCAGCACTATAGGCTTGGGGCTGAGTGGCTGGATGACTGTGAAGAAGAAAGGGACCTGGAGGTGTTTGTTGATGCTCGGCTGAACATGAGCTAATATTGTGCCCAGGTGGCTGAGAGGGCCAACGCCATGTTGGCCTGCATTAGAAATAGTGTGGCCAGCAGGAGCAGGGAGGTAATCATCCCCCTGTACTCAGCACTGGTGAGCCCGCACCTTGAGTACTGTGTTCAGTTTTGGGCCCCTCACTACAAGAAAGACATTGAGGCCCTGGAATGTGTACAGAGATGGGCAACAAAATTGGTGAGGGGTCCGGAGCACGAATGTTATGAGTAGTGGCTGAGGGAACTGGGACTGTTTAGTCTGGAGAAGAGGAGGCTCAGAGGAGACCTTACTGCACTCTACCACTTCCTGAAGAGAGGTGGTGATGAAGAGGGGTTTGGCCTCCTCCTCTGGGCAGCAAACAGGACCAGAGGAAATGGCTGCAAGTTGTATCAGAGGAGATTTAGATTAGACATAAGGAAAACCTTTTTCTCTCAGAGAGTGGTCAGGTACTGGAATGGCCTGCCCAGGGAGTTGGTGGAGTCACCATCCCTGGCAGTGTTCAAGAGGCTTCTGGATGAGGAGCTATGAGATATGGTTTAGTAGCTTGTGGTAGCAAGGGTGATGGGAAGACTGTTGGACTAGATGATCTTATAGGTCCTTTCCAAACATGTGATTTTATGATTCTATGATTCCAAGTACTGATAGGTTTATTTGTTGTCACATACAGAAAAGAGCTATAGTGAATTTCCTCAATCTGTTATTTTTAAGTATTAGGGAATTCTTCTGTATCTTCCTTTCGTATTACTACCGAGGAAAAAATACTAATTCTACCTTCATTTCAATAAAACAGGTATTTAATGAATTATTAATTAGTCTGCTTAAAAAACATTTTAGAACTCAAGACATAATAAGGGACAGTATGACACAGGATTCTGTGTGCGCTACAAATATCAGATCCTGGGAAGCAGCTGCTTGGCGGAACCTGCTGCCGTTCATGCTCAGTAAAAGCCAGATCTGCTTTTTTCTACAGAGGTACACACATATACCCTTTCTTTGCAGTTTGCAGCTTTCATACTTGCCTATATGAAAAAGGTACAGGAGCATGTCACCAGCAGTGTATGTGTACATGTTTCCTGTTTAATCAGAAGGAAGAACGAATTTTACTAAATGCACACTATTCACATGTCAACAGTGCTGAAGCTACATGAAGAAGTTTGTTTTTCTTTTCTGTACTGCAGCTTGAGGGACTGGAGCTCTAAGAATATTTTAACTTTTTTTCTTTTTTCTTTTTTTTTCCCAAGCATTACATTTTCTGTTACTAAACTGTAGAAGAAAATAATCACTGTCCAGTTTCTGATGCTCACTATGTGAAACTACTGAAGGAAAAATCACAATGTAAAATACTGATGAAGTGCAGTTCACACGTACTTTGTCATACTTCGTGCTGAGGATAAAAAATGCACCTCTGCTTCTCTTGCACCTCTCTTTTATTGGCTTTGGATGGGAAGATTTTCTTGTCATCTTCCACAAAGACCACCTACTTCTAACTCCCTGCCATGCACAGGCCTGCCACCCACCAGCTTAGGCTGCCTAGAGCCCTATCCAGCCTGGCCTTGAGCACTTCCAGGAATGCAGCGTCCATAGGTTCTCTGGGCAGCCTTTGCCTGTGCCATTCTCAGTAAAGAATCTAATCTTTACTCTTTTAGTTTAGAACCATTTGCTGTTGTCCTATCACTATTTACCCATGTACAAAGTAGGTGCCCCTCCTGATTATAGGTTCCCTTTAAGTACTGGAAGGCTGCAATGAGGCCTCCCTGAATTTCTCTCCAAGCTGAACAAGCCCAGCTCCATCATCCTATCTTTTAGGAGCGGTGCTCCAGCTCTCCTGTGGACCCTCTTCAACAGCTCCTCATCTTTCTCTTGCTGAGGGCCCCAGTCCTGGATGTAGTGCTGCAGATGGGGCCTCACGAAGGCAGAGCAGAAGGGGACAATTCTCTCCCTTTCCCTGCTGGCTGCCCCTCTACTGATGTAGCCCAGGATACAATTTGTCTTCTGAGCTGCAAGCACATGCTGCTGGCTCATGTCAAGCTTCTTGACCACTGGCAACCTCAAGCCCTTCTTCACAGGGCTGCTCTTAATGAATTCTTCTCCCAGTCTGTACTGCATGTCTGTTATTGCCCTAACTCAAGCACAAAGCATTCCACTTGACCTCATGAAACCTCATTCAATTCATGTAGGCCCATTATTCAAGCTTGTCCAAGTCCCGCTGGATGGCATTCCCTCCTTCTGTCCTACCAATTGCACTATTCAGAATGATAAGATCTCTGATAATTAATGGTAACTCATCACTCATTTTCATTACACTATTATGCAAATCTTCTGAGAACATTCAGGACCAGAAAGACATTCACGTTATTAACTTTGCAGTGTGTCTAGTGATTGATATATCCCTTTGTTTCTGATGATCCCTGAGGATGTAATATGAAAACTGACTTAAAGTAACCTAACAGGTTACAAGGAGGAGGAGTTATTTTGTATTAACTCAGCCAGAAATACCTCAGAACTAATAGACTGAGACAACTGGGATAATGACATTAGAAACTTGTCTCATTTCTTAGTAAAAGCAGAACTGCTGGTCTAGTCTTTACCTAATGTTGCAGAAGTTGACCAGTTAGAGAGTTTAGAAGTTGACCAGTTATACAGTTACAGAGGATTACTTATCAAGTGAACATGCCTTAAGTAAAGGACTAGATGGTGCAGGTGTGCATTTGGTACACAGTTTTGCATAAGTGTGTTGAAATAACCATCATGTGAGAGGAAAGAGGGTGAATGGTGTAATTTTTAAATAGGCTATAGTGTAGATATGTTTGCACTATGTCAGTATGTTTTAGTTTGTAACAACTCAGCATACACAGTACTCTAAGTTTAAAAATAGTCATTGGAAACATTGCTGATCTAAGCCCAAGCACTACCTTCTGTTACTAGCTGTTACTGTTGTTGTTCCGTGTGTTGCTGGGTCCGGTCTTGTTGATGCTGGATCCGGTCTTGTTCAACATCTTCATCAGCAACCTTGATGAGCGAATAGTGGCCACCCTCAGCAAGTTTGCTGATGATACGAAGTTGGGAGGATTGGCTGACACGCCTGAAGGCTGTGCTGCCATTCAGCAAGACCTGGACAGGCTGGAGAGCTGGGCAATAAGAAACCGGATAAGGTTTAACAAAAGCAAGTGTAGAGTCTTGGCACCTAGGAAGAAATAATTGCAAGCACCAGTACAGGCTGGGGGAAGACCTGCTGGAGAGGAGCTCTGCAGAGAGGGACCTGGGCATCCTGGTGGACGACA
>PPHD01021768.1:0-13123 GCA_002909625.1 Bambusicola thoracicus | reverse complement strand
TTTTTTTTTTCAAGCATCAGTTTCATTGGGTGGTCCCTGATTCTTCTTTTGCCTGTCTACGTGTGCAGACAAATTAGTTCTATTAAGGAGATTATAAAAATAAAACTGATTGCGTATTTGAATAATACCGGAATATTATCATCTGCACATTACAGGAAAATTCTACGTGCGCTGTCATGAATTCTTATGATTACTCTTAATTTAAGTTTACTAAGTCATTTTTATTTCAGTTCATATAAAGGGCTAGGAAAAAACTATACAACATAGTATGGTAAAAATCATTTTCTTTGCTTTTTTTCTTGCATCAACTTGAGTTTCAAGAGTTTTGTGTTGGGGTTTCAAAGGCTGAGTAGATTTCTATTTATTTATTTATGTTGAATGGGATTTTCAAACCATCTAACTTTCAGTTTTTCAGAGTAAGCACTTTACGGACCTTCAAAAAGTAACATGGGCCCCAGACATCTGTAAATGCCTAACATCTAATCACAATTAGGCCCAAAGGATTTTAGAAAATCCTGTACAGCAACTTTCTGCACTCCATTTTTAATTTAAAAATGCAGATATTGCTAATTGCATTTACAAAATTGAGACAGTACACTAGATACAGCATGCAGTACATGCAGTATGCTTCCTTAATAAACAGTCTGTGTTCATGTGCTGCTTCATAATTCGAAGAAATTTTTTTTTCCTACTTTTCTCCCATAGATAACTCCAGGACCAGGTGGTAGCAGAAAGACAATTCACTTGTCCCAGGATTCTCTTCACCACGAGTGAGTATCAGTACTGGACTTCGAAATATTTTTATTTCTGTTTGCTTACAGTAGTACCTCTCCCCTAAAGCCACGTTTTGCAACTGTACAAATATGATAAGTGAACCTTAGCTCTGCTGTATATAATGTTCTTTATTTAATAGTGACACGTATAATCCTTTGTAATTTATTTTATGTTTCTTAATGAAACATGCAGTTCAACACTTTGTAAATGTATTTTTATTAACCAGCTAAGTCTACGTTCTTCTAAAAAGCAACACTCTTTAGTGCTCTAAAATAGGATAGATGTCAAATATAACAGGATGTTTAAAAAGACGTGCTTTGTTTTTTTCAAAAGTAAACAATTTCAGAAATGCCTCATTTGAATACTTGAAAATAAAAAAGCATCACTTACTTGGACCTTAAATGTTATGTATCATGTGAGGAAAAAGGTTATCATGATTTTCACAAAAATACATTAATTTTTTGGACACACACAAATAAAAAATGTCGTTTAGTTTATTTAGCTACTCCAGCGTACAATTAATATGAACTGCTGTTCTGTCCAGCTAACAACATTAGTTGTATCCTTTCATAACCTCTTTTGAATAATTACAATAAGGTAACTTTCCTGTAATTTCCACATCCAACGTCTGAAAGTTGAACTGTTCAGTGCAGCTGCTGAACACCTTTCGTGTCCACCTCATGTTAATGTCTACTAATTTATATTTCAAAGTATACGTGTTTCTTGCTGTCATTTCTTTTTTTTCTCTTTTTTTCTTTTTTTTTTTAATGTCACACTTGTCTTTTTCTTTAATTATCTCGAAAGTAGGAAAAGGATTTAGCAGTACATAGGTGTCAGGTACAACTAGTATTGAATGATGATTCCTTACAGTACAGGAATGAGAAGATGGACTGATCCTCAGCAAAGAGCTTTCAAATTTGGGACTTAATTTACATATGTTGCTCTGAAAGTAATACCTCCTATTAATTTCCATAGAAATTGCAATAGATTCAAAGAGCACAATAATGCTATTTGGTAGTACAAATTCACAGCTACAATACAATGTTTTTTTTTTATTATTTTTACTGCCATTAGCTATTCATATTTGGCAGAAATAAACAAAACCCTGCATGCTGCACTCATCAATACCTGCACCAGTGGAGATTACCTACTGTTGCTGTCACCACTGCTGAAACGTACCACTCACTGAGATCACATACACTGTTTGGTCTCCATCAATGTTCAACAAATGGTGTTGAATGTCAGTGGGTGCCTTTTTTTCCACGTGGAAGAATTCAGCGACGCACCTTTTCTTCATGTGCACTTGCATGTCAGCTGCCATTGTGTCAGAGTGCCACTCTGCTGCCATCGGTCAGGTGGCAATAAAATGTAACAATATACTTGTGGGATGGTTCAAGCTCTACTACGATAGCACCAGCATCTGTATCTGATGTAGCTATACAACATAACAAAATTGGGGGCATTACTTTTGGAGTAGCCTTCGCTGATCAGACAGTACCATGGACTTTGCTTCCTCTCAAAGTATGCTAGTTAAACTTAACATTTTAACATCAATATGTAGGTGCTCCAGTATGCTGTGCAGAAAAAGTGGAGATAAACTATTATATTTAATAACTTCAGAAAAAGTGTGACTCATAATCGCAAATAATTGCAATAACTCTTTGGAATAAGGCTGCCAATAGTCAAAATTGTGTAATTGTATGTAGATATGAGTCCACTAATTCTGCTGACTTTGAACTTCACTTTAGATTCAAACTCAGACCTCAGTTTGTGAGGTAGTACAGTAGCAATTACCAAATAGTCCACAGTACTTAAAAATCATTCCAACTATTATCATTAAAAAATAACACTTCGGGATTAAATATCAGATTACTTTTATTTATAGCACGTGCATTATAGTATATTAAAATATTATCATTTTTATATTATTTTACCTTCTATGACAAAATATAATTACCTATAAATCCAGTGGCTACTGAGAAGTGAAATTTGTAGTGTATTCTTTCAGAACTGTAGCAGACTGAGAGTTCAATAAAAATATCCCATTAAAATAAAGCGTAGCCAACGGCTGTATTTTCCTGGCAGACAATAAAATACCCAAAAGCACGCACAGGCTGGTCATATGACAGCATGTGCTTTGTTAGTTATATTGTTAAACCTGTCTTTTCTTCTTCTCCCACAGCCATTGGTTTAGCCCTGGGGCTAGGAAGGAACATAGCCAGGTAAGAACTGTTTTGATCAAAACCAGTTTACTTGAGATGTGTTAAGGAATTTAACTACCTCTGTGCCAGAGGCAGCAGGCTAATATTTAAAGAAATGACTGACAAAACAGGTATCATTTCATATTTTCTTGCAAAAAAATTTATGAACAGCAACGCCTTTCAAAAAAACCTTCCCTTAATTAAAAATTGTGACTTAGTAACTTAATTTCAGTTAAGTTTCCTTGAGTTTTGACAGGTTAAATGAAAAAGTCTCTTGTTTTGTTGTGTTTTTGTTTTATTAAAGAAAGGTTTTGTTAATCGTCAGACATCTAAATACTGTTTTTCTTAAAATGCAGTAGAAGAAAATTTATTTGCTGACTTTTGTGAATGAAGCATAATAGTGACAAGGGTGGGCAGGCTTCTCCAGGATGATTTTCATTTCCGTTTTTCTTAATTTCATTGTTTAAAAAGACCACAGCTGTAGCATAAAAAGAGCTCTTAAATTTCCATTGTATCCAGCTAAGCAAAGAGCGCCATGATACAGCTATTGGTTAGGATAAACTATAGACTTATCTACTGAGCCCTTACAGTATAGTTCCTAAGACGCTTGAGCCTAGTGCTCAAGGGAATGTAAAGGCATGTTTATTTTTTGTTAGAGACATAACACTTAATTTTAGCTTGTTTTCAGACGTGGAGGAATACTTTTCCTTATGGACGGTTATAGGATCCAAACAGAACATACTGTCCAAGAACTTCCAACTATGAAAATATATCTGGTTTTGCATAGTTAGAATCAAATATTAAGTAAAAGTAACTGAATAAATCAGCGATGAATCAAAGTTTAAGACCACAGTTCCACAGTTTGCTTTTCAGTTGGTAAAAATTGTTATAACGCAGTTGATGAAATTAGATCTGTACCAGTTTACTTGTGTGCTTACAAATTTAAATAGATTTGAGACATCAGAAAGAAATAAGGTGCATAGAATCTTTTGAAAGGTTCATCATAGGGTGATCCATCATGAGCACTTGTAGCTCTAGAAAGTCCAAGTTTAAATCAGCATGTTCCTTTTCCCATGCCCCCCACTTCTTTTGAACTCCATAGCAAAGCTGCATCTCTATTTTACCTGCTCAAAACTGTTGAAGTGGAAAAAAGTGTCTTGCACAGTTTTAACTGTCAATTGAGAACTTCTGACATCTACCAGTAAGCTGACTGACACTCAACATCTAAACAGACAGCTTTATACAATTCACTTTTAACTCGTATCATTTTGAAATGTGTTTCTTAGTAGAAGAATCACAGCAGAACAGCATTTTAAAAATGAGCATGCTTTGTCTTAATCATGATAAAAGATTCCCTTGGGGTATCTTTATCCTATTCCTAACATTTTGATTCTATAAGTAGCAAAATTTACTAGATTAAAATGAATTTGAGTAGTTATTTTTGAGTGTTTTTTTTAATATATTGGTTGTCTTGGAGTATAATCTTTTCTAGGATAGCAGTAGCTTTGAATTAGTTTTAAATTCTACACGTTTATTTTGCATTTCCTAAGGGCTGCAGTTTAAGAGATTGTCTTAAATTCACTCTGTTCTTAACTTATACTATTAATGAATTCTGAAGTAAAGCTAATGTCAAATAACACGTGCTTCTGGGGTATTGTGTTTGTTTTTGTTGGGGGGTTTTTTGTTCATTTGTTTGTTGTTGTTAGACCAGTATAAGAAATGAGAACTATATAGTTCTATATAAGAGCTAAGAACTGTAGAGTTCTCCCTGAAGTTGTGAAGATCAATACTGTATAACTGTAGGTTATGCAGGCTAAATACTTTCCCTTTTTTTAATTTCTTAAATTAAAATTGTTACATTGGAAAATAAGTAATTAAAATCTGACTAGTGATCTGTATTTTCATAAGATATAATTTCAATTTACTTTTCAGCCAGAGTATTGATAATGATAAAAATGTTGTCTTTATCTCATCATGAGATAAATGCACGCTATATAATAATCATACTGGTAAGAACTGTGGCTGTATTTAAATGCAATTTCCAAGTGCCCTGATTCACTGACCATAAGAAAATGGAAAAAAAAATATAACTTGCAATGATGTATCAGAATAAGATCTCTTTTCACATTCTTTGATTGCCTTTTAAAATAAAAGCTCGCTTATTCACTGCATCTGAAAATTTGATAACTGAAATGACAAGGAGCGGTCTTTATGCAAGAAGCAAGCAATAAGAATTTAGGGAAAATTAAGCATAATTTTTAGATAGGTGTAATTTTTTTTATTGGTTTTTTTTTTTTTTTTTTTTTTTTTTTTTTTTTTTTTTTTTTGAGTTCATGCTCATGCACAGGATGAAGGTATTTTGACCAAGTCATAACATTCAAGAATTTCCAATGGACTTTTAAGTTCATTCTGTACTTTGTTCACTATATGAATAGCTCTAAGAAATGTTTCTATTTTTTACATACTGTTGATTTTTGGTTTCACTACTACAACTTTTTAACAGCATTTCTTTGCTGTTAACTGCCACTTTACCCATCTTGACAAATATCAGAATGCTAGAAATATAATTCTGAATTTTGGAGATGATCCTAAGAAAAAGTATTCCATTGTTTGTCTGAAAAGGAGTTAATCAAAGCTTGTTCCAGAACTTGAGACATTACTACAGTTAAGTAGCTCCTTCATTATCCCTGCTTCACCACTATCGTGGGAAGCTTTAATAATGTGTTTTTGTTGCTTCTGCAGCTTTCAAATTATAAAAACTCCTGGGGCTTAGAGAAATTTATGACTGCTTCATACTTGCTTAGCTACAAGCACCAACCTGAATGTATTTTTTTCATAATATAAGTCTTCCCCAACACTTTTGATTTTAAAACTTAAAAATTTGAGTGTGGAAATTGTGAAAAATTTTAGAGATAAGTAAAATGTGACATTGTGAATGGCTTTGTAATGTGCTTTTAGAATGCTTATTTTTTCATTTTCAATTAATTGGGAATTTATAACAAGGTGCGTGTTTGTGAATGTATCTTGCAATCTTAGTTATTACCATAAAATGTTATTAGGCACCCATCAGTTTTAGACTCCAGGGTGAAAACATTATTGAAGGATTACTCAAAAGTCAGGAAAGAATAACATTTCTAAAAGACAAATAGAGGCGTTGCATATGAAACTATTCTGAGCAATTTTTTGAATATCTTCAGCTCTTGCGAGACAACCGGTCGGACAGAGGACACAAGAAGAACAGCTCTGTAAAAACAGCTAGCAGGTAAGTTTGGGTATTTAGCAGCCATCTTTACAACTGTTAATGCAGTTCTTGATATATTAATTCTTAATTTTTTATATAATTTTTATATATATATTGGGCTATTTTCAGTGCTTTTCTCTATGTGTGATTTACTTTAAACAGTCTCTTTTGTATAACCTAATCTTTGCTGGCACAGACTTTATCGGTGTCTGTATCCGACTGCACTTAATAAACTCAATCTCTTTAATAAACATGAGAATTAAATGGATACTGAAGCAAGGTTTGTGCTTCTGGCATCTAAGTTAATTAATTGTTGAAAATGTATGAAATTACCATTATGTATGCTAACTTTTGAAATCAAGAAGTCAACATAAATACCATAACACTTCAATTGTTCTTAAGTCATGTTTCAACAACAAGAAGCTCAATGTGAAAACTAATCGTACAAATCTAGTTCTATCCTCCAGCTTGTTTCCTCCCCCTCAAAACAATGTGTTAAATACTGAACTGACGGGCATTAGTCTGGAAGTCTGTTCCTAGAGGGATTTTTCTGTACGTTAGGTGCTGAATCAGTCTAGTCTGACAAAAGAATTCTTATAACTCTAGTATTTTTCTCAAAAGTAAGGAACTGTGGGAATATTTTGCTTTCTGTGCACAGCACTTTTCAGAATTGTAATGTTGTTGTGTAAACATAACGTTCTGAAATTATTTTGAAAAGTTATCACAGATTTGTGTCATTGTCTCACACAAACCAATAGCATTTTACAATACACCTGTCTTTCAAGCATTTACCTACTAGTATATAAGTAGTCATCCTGAAATAAGTTTTTCACATTATTAAATAATTGCTTTGATGAATAACTGGAAAGTGAGATCAATACTTCCTTCAAAAATATGCATACTAAATATGAATCTGTCATTGTATTCAAATTGTACTTGCATAGTTTTTAAAATGCTGGTTGGGCAAATGCTGGTCATTCATCTTCAGAAATGATGGCTTTGCCTATCTAGCCTTTTATTTATTGAGCAAAGAAATCTAAAAAGTTTTTGTATACATTTTCTAGCAGATATTTTTATCACATTGTATTTTTGCTCAGAATATTAGTTTAAGTCCAAATTAGATAAGAATCTTCACTGTAAGTACACACTACCTAACTGTTTACTTGAAACTGAGAGAGTAAGTGAACGTTAAGAAGCAGATTATATTTGAAGTCTCCTAAGGACCTTTTTTATGCCTTAGCACCCTGGAACAGTGTCTGAGCAATTCAGAATCATAACTTTCATGTTTATTTTTCTGGTCAGTGAAGTTCTCTCAAAGTGATTGATACCTACACGCACAAGTGGTTAGAAGAGAATTTTGTTGTTTTTTTTTTGTAAATAACATTAAATATGAGGAGTGATCTTCAACCTCTCTTCACGTCCAAATCAGCAGTAGGTTGGTACACTGTATTTCCAAATAAATCCTAATAAATAAACTAAGACTTACATAAACTATTATTGCAATAAACATAGTACCAAGGTATGTTATCATATTATAGTATGCTTAAAAATAGAAAGATCATCTGCTGGGTTATCATCAGGTTATTTCACAGTAAGTATTTGTGGTATTTCAGAAAAATAGAAAGTTTTCTCTGCCTACCATAGAACCTTGATTTTCAGTTCTTGAGAATGAATGGAAAATAAGTTCTCAGACTTTTATGGTAATTTTTTAATTCTATTTTATTTTATTTTATTTTTTACAATGTGACAACTCTTAGAATATTAAGTAAGTATTTATAAGCTGTACCTTGAATTAATTTTAACAGTCTTGCCACAGTTTAACTGTTGCAAATAAGAATTTGATTTGCACTATGTGCAGCCCTTTTTTCTGTTAGGCCAATAACATTGCTGGGGACTACTTTCTTCCTACAAGTTTTAGTATTCTTCATGGTAACATTTCACTTTTTATCTATTTTGGTGAGAACAGCTTTTGATTTTTCTTCACGTACACAGGAACAGCATCTGACAAATACATATTTGATGTCATCATATCTTCACAGTATCTACCCTCATTCAATTCATGACAGTTTGTCTCGTATTCCTTCTTTTATAAATTAAATTCATAGTGTCGTGTGATGTGGGTGGCAACCCTGAACATGGCTGAGAGTTGGAAATAGATGATCTTTAAGGTTCATTCCAATGCAAGGCCTTCTATAGTTCTAAGAAATGTAAGATTTATTTAAGGTTAATACTGAAGGTTGCCTGTGTTAAAACTTATAAATTGTTGTTTCTACTGTGTTACTTTCTCTTGATACAGAGAAAACATTTTTACTTAACAAAGTACTTATAAAAATTACTGTTTTAATGGGACATTTTATGTACAGTTATTAAAATGGTGATCTCAGCCTTATTATAAATATGCAATTTCATTGTGTATGGCATATTACAATAGAAATCTGTCATTTAGAATTTTGTATATGCACAGATGCTTTCGAACAGAAAACAAAGAACGAAAACAACAGCAGTGAAAATAAAAAAACACCACTGAGATAAAAGTGCCAAGAGGTCATACCAGAAAAAATTTTAGATCCTTTCAGAATTAAGTACTGAAGTGAATGTTTCTTGTTTTCTGTTCTTGTGCAGTTATCTGCATTCTTTTGCAGGTGTTCACTCACATCTGAGAGTCAGAAGCATTCTAAAACTGATACTAAAATAGTTTGTGTTTTATACTATTTAAACTAATTGATGCATTGAAGGTAATTTGGATGAGTACACAACAAGTAAGGGTTGTATCTTTACACTGTATTGCTATTCAGCTGCTAAATATGGTGATGGAATAGCAACAGTGAGTAAGGATTGGAAATTCTATAGAATTATTGTACTTACCTAGAATATAGTTTAATCTGATTCTCTTACTGCAAGATTTAATTTCTCCATCTATTTCTTTATATGGTTTTCACGCAACTGTATTTTTAGCAGTGGACTTTCTTTTTATTTCTGTTCTTGAAAACGTTTTTTCTTTTTTGGTACGCATGTAAGATAGTTGTATACACGCATGTTTTTTATGCTTACTTGGACTGTTCCTTACCCCTTTTGGGTGACTGAACACAGATTTTGTCTCAGCAAGTAGACAATATGTAAGTACCTGCATTATGTTAGCTTAGTGACTTGTGGAATAATTTATGGAGTAAATACATCAGAAAAGTGTGGAGCTCTAAGCACTGCAGTGGTCTGAAACTTTCTATCCGCAGTGGAGTACTGCTTATACTTTCTGGGTAAGACTTGTCATACCAGGTTGCTTTTATTAGGGTTCTTCTGTCAAAATCAATAATTATAAGCCAATCTTATGCAAATTAATAGCAAGCTTTATTATTGGAAGGATCTTTTGATTGTTGAGAACTGTTAATAATGCTACTGAGGAACAAAATGTTAGGAAGGGATAGCTTGCACCACAAAACATAAGAAACTGGATAAATTAAATGCTACTGCTACAATTCAACATATGATTTTCTGTATTTGTGTATTTATAATGCACATATTTATTTATGTCACCTTTGCAAGTAAACTCTTCTTTTACTGATTACTGAAAATACATAAACGGTGCTACGTATTTCTGGTTTAAAGCAGTGTGTTTATTCCTCCTACATAGCCTTGAAAAAGTTCTGTTTATATTATCTCTTTGCATTAGGACAGGAACTATTTCCTCCCACATCCCACTACACTGCTTGAAGGTGTTAATTTTCCCAGCTGCTTGTTTTCATGCTATAGCCTTTTGCCAGTAAAGTAGGTTTTTTGTCTGTATTTTTTTTAATACGCTTTGGGCAAAACCAGCCTGGTTAGCTCAACTCACCTATTTAAATTAAATTGGCTGGGTTTGTACAAACCATTTTAGGGAGTGCTCACATGATTTCTTCCCCCAGCAGAGCTGTGGAGATGATAATCTCTAGCAGATGTGTGATAACAAATAGCTTGGGATAGTAATGTCTTCATCTGGTGCAGTTGTTAGCAGACCAAATGTCTGTCTGTAGCCTGAGGCTGCGGGCAAACAATTGAACATGATTGAGTTATGGCAAGTTAACAAGTTGTTGCTTGGCAGCTGAGCTGCCATAGCTTAGCATGTGCTCTTTGTTTGCGTGCTCCCAGCATGAGGTGAAACACATTTTCTTAAGTCACTTTTGTAAAATATTAGGAAAAGGAGTTGTATCTAAGGAAGTTTCGCCAGTGCAAAGAACATTTTTTGTCAGCTTTTGAGACAGAGTTGAACCATATTTTGCTGAGCTACTGTAACATTGTTGTTCTCAACAAGTGATATACTGTTAAGTATTTATAGGACCTCTGTCACATAACTATCTGCATGTCTTAATTTTTTATGTATTTGTCTTCACAATATCCTGTAAAGCTAGGAGATGTTGCTATATTCTCATTTGACAGAATAACAAGAGTGCTTAAGTAAGTTAAAATTTTATTTTTGGTTATACAGTCAACACTGTAACTAGTTATTTATACTGTAATCTAGAAACAACATTTCAGATTGGGAAACCACTTCTACTAAATAAGTTAAACTCATAATTGTTTCCTTTACTATGCATAATGGTCTTGTGCCTTATTTCTTTTTACAACATGCTTATGTTAAGTATCGATCATTATTATATCTACATATTTATTTTTTTTCTTATTGTACTGTAAGAATTTATGGCACACGCATGGGTGAAGAAACTGAAAAGAGAACGGTGTCCAAATTGCTGCTATGTGCAAATTCTTTAGTTGATCTTGATGACTCCATGTTGGCTTTCCACACTCAAGTGCTCCCCCAGTGATCGTTAAAAGGAAAAAAAAAAAACTATTTGTACGTTCTTATACAGTTCAGTCCTGGCTTGAACAAAGTCTTACTCACAAAAGTGATTTCAAAGTGGTATAGAATTATCCAAGCTAGGGTTAAATGAGGTAGCTGGTACAGAGCTAACAATCTTGTCAACGTAGCTTAGGATGGACCAGTAATCCACTTCTTGTGCCTGCAAAGTAGATCATAACTTGAGGTAGAACCTTGATGTTTACTTAAAAATCAGCAGAGGTATCTACTTAGCCATGACTGTAATGTGGAAGGAAGACTGTGCTATTCTTCCAGTGGCCACTTGTTGCTGTTCTCTCTTGAGTTGTGAAGGCTTTAAAGCATGCTCTTGCAATGGCAAATGACATAGGCTGAAATACAGGTTTCTTCACATGAGAGACCTGAATGGAAGAGGGCTATGGAAATAGTTCAAGTGTTATGTGAAGGAAATGTCAGATTATACTAAGTAATAATGAGTGTCAGTCAAAAGAATGTTAATCATAACTTCCCTGAGTTTTCTGCAACTTCTTCGCTGCTTTCCTCAGTTCTTGTCAATCCAGATAAGATTTATGCCCTGTGTTGGTAAAAGGTGTTACCTCTCAAGTATGTATGTTTGTGATTGATTGATTGATTTATTTGTTATGTCTAACAGTATTCTCTTAAAGAAAGTTTCTAGAAGAAAAGTAGCACCAAAGCTGATGAGAGCTTTTCAAAAGTGTGTTTTTCCTCTGGATGGCAATATGAATTTCAGCCTTTCCCAGTTTGGAAGTGAGACCCCTGTTTGTATGTTTGTGTAACACTTGTTCAGTTTCATCTGATGATACAAAGACAGTACGTTCTTTTTCACAGGTGTGACAAATAGGATTACAGCTGCTCTTTATTTGATCTTCTAAAGAAACAAAGATGTGCAAGTATTCTATCTGCTCCCTCTTTCCCAACGTGTCATCTGTTGTTTGGGAAGGAGTCCTAATTTGCAGCAGATACAAAACTATTTGTCGTCTTGCAGGTTTGCCAAAAATAAATGAAACCATTAATTACTACATTTTTGAGCAGCTGTTAATAGATTGGGATAAGAAAACTGTACATTAGACTACTGGTTAATTACAAGTACTGTAATTGTTTAATGTGGCTTTTGTGGAATGAAATTACAATACCAGAGGAGGTAAATTCAGCCGGTTTTTTGAAAATTACACATGAAAATGTGCATATAGATGCACTGCAGTAAACCTAAGGAATGCGTAGCTGGTTTATTGCCTGGTTCATTTTTACCATCACATGAAGAAATACTCCCAACAAAAATATTTTAAAAGGTAATGTTTAAACATTTTAATTTAAGTGTACAACTATTAAAGGTAATAAGTTAATATGGTATAACCCCAGAGCTAATCAATCATGCAGGAGATTCAGATAAAATATTAAAATCCAAATGTGTTTACATCATTAGAAATTAACAACTAAGCAGTTTTATCTCGTCTTTGGAGTGCCATGAAGCACTAACTCTACGCTTATGATTGGTGCTTAATAATATTTGCAGTTCCAGATTAAATTATGTGAATGTTTGAGGACACATTGCTTTCTTCCCTTGTCATCACCCTCAGGGACGATGTTATTTCATCAGTTTGCAATTTTTCCTCTTTGAAAAGAGATGGTGCCATTTTGAAAGAGGACAATTCCCGATCTAGTTTTCTGTACAATGACCTTACTTTTAAGGTCATAAAAAGACTTGCCTATGCGGGAAGAAGGAAGAGCAGTTTGGTTGTGATTTCAAAGGGTAGCTAGTATGTTGTGCTTTGAAAAAAAAATATTTTAAGGAAAAATTTAGGATCCCATATTCATTCTTAGATAAAGTATCCATTGATAAAATTAATATTAGTCACTATCTTTAAAGTGCAGTGTTATTTTAACTCAACTCCTCCAACTTTGTTTTGAAAAATCCATTCTTTCATTGCATCTGTAATGTAAAGCTAAGTTTTAACTACAAAACCATAAACAATTTCATTATTGTTGTACTAAAAGCTAATATAGTTTATGATATTGTACATAAGTAAGCTGCTAAATAATAGTGAAAAAATATTTATAAATTAAATTCTAACAATACAT